>MU832722.1:0-68008 GCA_029204225.1 Diphasiastrum complanatum
TTTTGGGCATATGTAAAACCCACATGCCTTTCATGTGCAATGCACTCTTACAACTTATGACATTCAGAGTTAGTTGACAAGCTGCATCAAAACTAGGTGAATGCATTCATAGCCTCTTCCTTATTGGAGAGTGGTATTTGCAGCGACCTTTGCACTTGGCTAAATGTAGATTCATACTTGCTCAATAACTGCTCCCAAGTCCCACTAAATCATGGTCCAACTTTATTTGAGTATGAATTGACTCCATCCATTCAATCCTAATGTCTTAACCCATAGTCTTTTTGAACTCAAGGTTAGTGTTGCCTAACCTATAGTTAGGGTCGTAACACCTTCACACTTGGGGAATAGTCTTTCTAGTGATGTTTGCACTTGTTAGAATGGTTGTAAAATTGTGGTGAGGCCATTACGCCGCCCAGGCAATCATTGAATGGCCATTTTATTGGGTCACTTATGCATCATAATCTCTCTTCTCAATTTTATTCTTTTTTGAGAACAATGTTCTTGTGAACATTTCTTCATAGAGATTTCATAATATGCCCAAGAAAAGGTGGTGTCACATTCAAAGTTCATATTATGCCAAAATAATAGGGGACATCAAAGTTCATACTATGTGGTTCCACGTTTTACAAGCAACATTGTATTCACAAATTTTGGCATACAAGAACGTAATGCCTTGTGCTCAGCTGTCCTTTGTATTTTGGGACCACCTTCAGGAGCATAATGTCCATCCAATTTTCTCTCTCCTAGGAATCTGTCGTTCTCTCTCCTCTCTCCGGTGGAATGCACGTTCTCTCTCCTCTCTCCGTTGGAATGTACATGTGCTATGTGGCAGTCCGTCATTGGCTGTCCACATCCACATTCCACCACAAACGTAAAAAAATTTGCGAAAAAAAAACGGCAAAATCTCGAAAAAAAAAAAACAACTGGTCCACGCGTAAGGCCGTACGCCCGTACCGTACGGCCAAAAAATGAAAAAAAAAAAAAAAACCTTCGCACAATGGCATTACGTAGGGGAAGGCCCGAAGCCCTCGGGCCTTCCTTGCTGGTCGGGGCCTGCCCTCGGGCTCCCGCCCTCCTAGCAAGGAAGGCCCTCAGGCAGGGCCTTCCCCCCCACTTAACTCACAGTTTCTTAAAGAATGCCAAATTTTCCGACATTCAATGCTCTTCAACAACTCAATTTTTCTTGAGGAATCAAGCTTTTGCAACATTTAATGCTCTTCAACAATAGGAAAGAACGCTCCCAAATTATGGCCTCAATCTTCTTCTTGTAAGGGTGTTGCAGGCACATGGTGCCATTTGAAGCAGTCAGCATATCAATTATCACCTCCTTGATGTTCAGCCTCCACATATGTCAGCTACAATGTAACAATGCTGCTGCTCTGCCCTCGGTATTGCAAATAAGCTGTGACCCAGGCTTGACATTTGCAAGCTGCAATGCATGCCTCAATGAAAGGCAAAAATATCAAAAAATGTGAATGAATTCCAAAGTAACTATTACCCTTTTGCTGGACTACATTTTTACGTTCTAAAAGATGACCTTTAAATATACATGTCATGTCAAAGTTAAAATTACAAAAAAGCTTCAATTTGAAGGGTAACCGTGCATATCAAATTCCAAGCTTAAAAACCCAGTAACTCTTGTGCTAAGGAAGCGGGGGCTGGACGCAGACGCGCGTCCGGACACGCGTCCGCGTCCGGACGCGGACGCCTCAAGGGTGCGTCCGCGTCCGGACGCGTCCCCCCATCTTCAAAATTTTTTTGGCAACTCGGGCTAACCGGGAGGCAGAGCGAGAGCGACAGAACAATGCACCTGACGAGGGCGAGGAGTCTGTGGAGGATCCGTAGGAATGTTTAGAATAGATAGGATCTAGCCATATGTGGCTAACTGTTGTTATGTAGTTTTCGGCAGCAAATGAGGCATCATTTAGTGTTTAACACAGTGTAAAGAACAGTGGTGCACCCATACACATGCGCAAAAGTGTACATAAGTTTAAATATATATATAGATTATTATGGGTCCGGGTCGGACGCGGGCTTTCTGCGTCCGCATCCGGCGTCCAGACCCAAAAGCGTCTGACCCCCGGACGCAAGTCGGACGCGTATTTATTTTTTTTTAGTTTTTTTGCTAAATAACAGTAAAAATTAAAAAGAAAAAAAAAAAACGGACCCGTCCGGACCCCTCTGGACGCACCCCTAGCGCATCCGGGTCCGGATGCACCATCCGCTTCCTTAGATATATATATATCATAGTTGCAGCCATGATTCCGGAATCGCAAATCAAGTTGTTAACCGAATCGCTTGCCCAAAAAATTAGCGATTCATTGGTTTTCTAGCAAAATGTTTTTTTTTTTGAATTTTTTCTCAAAAAATACAGACAATGTGGGTATCAGTAGAAAAAGAAAAAAAAGACGATTACGATTCTAGTAGTTTCGGGTTTAGGGCGTAGGGCAATTAGGGTTTAGGGTTTAGGGTCAAATTTTGAGCAATTGTGAGAAGCCCAAGTCGTTGAATCTTGGATCATGGTTGGAACTTTTTGATCATGAACAAAAGCTCCAGCTTGTTATTGTCCCGTGTCTTCTTCAAGTATTTGCTTGAATGTTTCAGTAAATCAACTGCTAATGCTAGCAATACTTCAACAAAACTAGAGTAAATATGTCAGGAAAGTGGTGGATCACAGGTTCATACTTTGTTGTGCTTCTTTCTTATCAACCTTCTACACTCTACTTATCGGGCACTAACACTTGGATATTGTTGAGGAATCTTAGCGGCTACCTTTAAGGTGTCCATTATTACTGCAAGTTTTGCTCTATATTCTCGAAACATTTCTCAACTCACATAAGAGAAATTTCAGGTCCAAAAATATTTTTGGAAAGTAATTTTTTTTTGGCGATTCGTTGCAGCTAATCTCAAATCTCAGAATCGCGTCCGTTTTTTTTAATACTAAAAATACACTAAATTTTAAAAAAAATGCGTCCCACCCCGGACGCGAGACGCGCGTTCGCGCCCGGGGTCCGCTTCCTTAGGTCTATCTATCTATCTATATATATATATATATCATAGTACCCTCTGGTACCGCTGGTATGGTACCGCCGGTACCATATCAGTGGTACCGCCGGTATGGTACCGCCCTGGGATCCGCGGTACCAGGGCGGTACCATTTTTAATATTTTTTTTAATTTTTTAATATATTTTCAGTAATTTTTTTTTGCATATTAACTACCAAAAAAGGACAAAAAAAAGTAAAAAAAGGGGGTTCTGGGTGTAAAAAAAGAGGGTACAGTACATGGTGCAGGGGACTGTTGCAGTGGCACATGGGCACTGCGAGTGAGCAGACCGAGGGGCCAATGGGAGACCAACACAGGGGGGTAGCATCACATGGGGGCAAGTATAGAGGCACATGGGCATTGTGGGTGAGCAGACCATGGGCCCAATGGGAGACCAACACAGGGGGGAGCATCACATGGGGGCAGGTACAGAGGCACATGGAGGGATGATGGGGATCCACATGGCCGATCAGGCTGTGGGGATAAATAGGCACTCACAATGCCATTGTGGTCAGCATTTTCAGAGGCTGTGAGAGGGCTAGTGATAGACAGTGAGAGAGCAAGCGAGAGCCGATGACAGGCTGTGAGAGGCTGTTTGAGAGCCAGGGTGCTGTGAGAGGGTGTTCAAGGATCAGGGTGCTTTGAGGAGAAGGTCGATCGAGATGGCTGAGCGCATACCACCGAAGCCCGAGGGCGAAGCTAGGAGAAAGCTTGAGGAAGATATCCGAAGGCACAACGAGAGGCATCGGAAGCAAGAGGCAGATATCCGAGAGATGCTGCGACAGACTTGACAGAGAAATCCGGAACCGGAGCCACCCGCCCCCGCTGTGGATCATGTCCCTGTTGTCGAGCTGGATCTGGATGAGCAGATCGGAATGAATTTCACACGACGGCAGCTCATCATGGTCAGGGAAAGGGCGGCCAGACGTCGGGTTAACCAGGAGGCAGCTCGGGCTAACCGGGAGGTAGAGCAAGAGCGACAAAACAATGCACCAGACGAGGGCGAGGAGTCGGTGGAGGATCAGTGAGGGATGTTTAGAATAGATGAGGTCCACCCGTATGTGGCGGACTGTTGCTATGTAGTTTTCGACAGTTTATGGTGCAGCAAATAACTAGATGGCTGCTTAAAAAAATGACAGTATATGTGATGTTATCCTGATACAACGGTTGAATATATACGTAGTTGTTTTTTGTGCAACGCGAGCCTGGTCATGTAAGATGCAATGTCTGTAATTTTTTTAAATGCAGATGTATTACATGTGTTTATGAAATGTCGTTTGGGGTGTAGGGGTGATTGCTGTGCTCATGATGTAGGTGCATATATGTGAAGCTAGCATTCACTTCAAACGAAATTAAATGAAAATAGGATTCAGACACGCACATAGAATTCTTCAACATAAAATAAAGCATCACATGTACAGAGCGACATACGCACAATGTGCAGCAAATAATGTAGGCCAAACACTGTATATAATGTGAAAAATCATCTGAGTACAATGGTAGACCGTCTGCTAGAGACAAACTACTGAAACTAAAACAACAGAGCCACAATCAATGCTCTGGCTCTGACTCAGACGAATGCTCTGGAGACAACTCAGGGCCCCGAGCTGACTCTCGCAGCCGATATCTCTGCCTGTTTGGAACTGGCATGGGCTGTGTATCCGAGGGGGAAGACTCGTCATCCTCATCCTCCCAATCCGCCTCCGCATCAGCCCCCAAGCAGGCCAAACCAACAACACCTGCTCCAACTGGCTGTGATACTGCACCTCTACCTGTACCTAGAGCCCTGCGTGGTCGTCCTCTCCTCCCTGGCAGTTTCTGTGCCTTGCCTTTCTTGTTCGGTGCACCCTTGGGCCTGCCTGGTCTCTTGCGGACAAGAGGAGCTGTCAATGCCTCGTCACCCCCATGCAAATCACCTGGCTGGCTAGGCTGGGCCCAAGCTGAGGCCGGCTGGGATAGGGAAGCAAAAGAGGGAACTCCCTGTGCAACTGAGCGAGGAGGATGAGCTCGTGGAGTGTGTGCCCGTGGGGCTGCTGCAGGTGGAGGAATTGGCTGTGCAGGAGGTGAGTACAGTGGCGATATGTACTGAAAGGGGCGTTGTGGTGGCCGGTACTGGTACATCCTGGGTGCTGCCAAAGGAGGATGTGACGTGGGTGCTGCCACTGGAGGAGCCACTGTGGATGTGGGCGCTGCAAGAGAAAACCTGGGCACAGATGGTGGCCTGCCATGGAGATCTGGTGCTGCAGAAGTGGACGGCGATGGAGGGGCTGCAGGCCTAAATGGCATCGGTGGCACTGGAGGAGCTGTGCGACGCACATACACCCTCTGAGGAGCTGGAGGAACTGTAGGCACCTCATGCGGCTGCTCTGGTTGGGACTCTGTGTGTGGCATGCTGGCAAGAGATGATGGGGGCGCCCTGACACTCGGCATCTGCTGGGCCTCTGAATCCAATGTGGCAACCAAGTCGGCCAGCTGGGCATCCGAATACAAATGCTCTGGGCTCTGGGACTCATCCTGTGCACCAGCCTCTAAATCATCCTGTGCACCAACCTCTGAATCATCCTGTGCACCAACCCCTGAATCAACCCAAGCCTCATCCCGTGCCTCATCATGTGCACCCTGTAGACCCTGCATGGCCTCCCAATCTGTGCAATGAAAGTCATCAGGTGCCTCCTCTGGTGTGCTGTCGTAGTAACGGCCATGACTCTGTGCTGCACGCATCCAAACATCTGCGGGACCGGCATCTAAACCACTCTGCCCTCTATCAAGAGCCTCCTCCATCATGTCGACATAGGTAGGTATGCCACTTCTCCCCCCTGTGTGCCCTGCCTGTCTGCCGGTACAACATGTGCCATGTGTCCCACCTCTGCCACGTGATGCACCTGTGACCCCTGCCCGTGGCGTGTGCCCTGCACCTGTATAATCTGCCTCATCCCTCTCTGGTCTGGCAAACACAACCTGAATGGGCTCATCCTCATCATGCTCATCCTCTGACACTGGCTCATCTGCCTCATACAATGGGGGCTCTCTGTGCTCAAGCCCAAGCTCTCTCTCTCTCTCATCTCGGCAAGCTCCCTCTCTCTCTCTGCCATCAACTGTGTGCCCAGGTCATCTGCAGGCATGGGATGGGTGCTGTCCGTAGGCAAGTCAACCTGGCGCTCCAAATCGGATATCTTCGTCTGCAAAGTTTAAAATTAGCATGTCAGAGAAACAACTCTATCAAGAAATGAAACCAACATACCAGGAGTCAACCAACATGCTATGAAAGGTTAGCTTATCACCTGCAATGCGCTCGTAATGGTCGGAAGCCTCCTGGCGAGATGTGCGTTGGTGCTACAGAACACCAACCGCTCCAACTGACTCACTGACAAGTGGTTCCTTCTCCTCGTGTGAATCAGTGCCCATGTGCTCCAATTACGCTCACACACGGAGGCAGCACAGTCCTGTGGTGCGTGCATTGAAATACTTCAGCACATTGTGGCAGAGGTGAAACTTCAACGAAACACAAAAAATGGAGGATAAAATGAGATGCATACCTGAGAAAGGACACGCAGTGCAAGACGCTGTATAGATGGTTATGTGCTACCGAACATGGTCCACCAGGTAATTGGTAGCTGCCTCCTCTCTGGATCCTGGGCAGCCGGGTGGCCGAATGTGCCCATGCCGAAACGAAATGCAGCGAGCTCCTCCATGAGCCTGATAGGATCCAAACCTATGTGTGGACCCACCCTGTGAATGTACTGAAGCCAATCGGCCTCGAGCTCTCTGTCTGCGATCTGTGTCGGAGAGAGGAAGAGGGGATGCATCATGTGTGCAACGCTGTGGATACTCCTGTGGAAGTAGTTCCACCGCGTCTCCCATATGAACTTCAGCTCTGTCATCCTGCAGGTGAGGGGCATGTGGTTTAGGGCATTACGAAAAAGCTTAACACTGACAGAAAAACAAACTAGCAAGTACTAAAAAGATAAAGGTCAATTGCAACACTGTACCGCTTACCTCTCTGGCTGCAAGATGGGCAGCTGCAGGAACTGTCCAATCCGGTCCATGAGCTCATACACCAGTCCAAGTGTCGACCCCTCGCTGTCAGCCATGCGGAGCACAATGTAGAGTGGTCGAAGCAGTCCTGACAATGTCTGTGCATCCCTCCAGAACTGGTCTCCTCTCACCGTGGAAGAAAAGTGCTCCCCATCCTCAGTGTGCGGAAATGTACTGGCACCCCAAAGATCACTGGCAACCATCTGTAGAAGCTGGGCCCTGCACCTGATCAAACGGTCGATGACCACCAAGTCGAATGCAAAGCGCGTGGGGGCTGGCTTACGGAGGTCCAGATGGCTGAACACCCGGAACATGGCAAGAACACGCCTCTTTCTGGTGACAAAAGTCACCAGGAAGAGGGCCTCCCGGACGATGGCTCTAACCCAGGGAAGTGCTCCAATGTCCCCCATCAGAAGGTCTATGCAGTGGGCTGCACAGGGGGTATGAACAATATGAAGGAACTCGGCCTCTAGCAGTACACCCATCTGAATGCAGTTCGTGGCATTGTCCGTCACCACCGTGACGACATGCTGTGGGCCTATGGCTAGGATGGAAGACCTGATGACATCAAACATGAACTCTACAGATATGACTCTCCCCCCCCTGCTACAATCCACTGCCCTCAAAAACTGTGCGCCCATGCAGCTGGAGACCAGTATGTTAAGGATCGGCCTCCTCCTGACATCAGTCCAGCCATCGGACATGATGCTGCAACCGTAAGTGGCCCAGTGCCGACGCAGAGGCTCCATCTCTCTAGACAAGGACTCGACCCTATCCCTCAGCACGTGTGTGCGGACAACCTCTGAACTAGGGACTCTCCAGCTAGGGCTGACAGACTGTGCAAGGCGGAAGGCCCTTCTGAAGGGCTCAGAGTCGGTGATGGCAAAGGGCAGGTTCAGCTCATAAACCAGACTGGCCACGGCCTGTGTGGACTCTCTGTCCATGTGCGGCTGATGCGCGCCGCGAATGGTCTGCTGCACGAGGGCTGTCCCTGGTGGGCGACGGGTGGTGGACCTCCAGCACGGTGCACTAACCGTGACGGGAATGGACGATGACGTGACAGGCTGGGCGCTGGTGGATGCATCGGCTGTAGACGTGGAATGGGGAGAGTGGGATGCACTGGCAGGGATGGGTGCAGCAGCATAGCTGGGGTGCACTGGTGGAGGGGCAACATCTGGCATGGGGTACGAAAACTGCTGGCTGAGGAGGTCATCCGGATGGGAAGGGAAGGAAGAAGGGATCTCTTCCACATCCTCGAAGGCCCGCCCAGTACCATCCTGGGCCTGCTCGGGTGGCGGAGAGTCCATGAGAAAGTCGTAGACTGGTGGAGTGCGAGCAACAGTGGGTGGTGGTGGAACCGCAGTGGCAACTGTCGGACGCGATGGGACGGGATCCACCGGAATCTGAGCAGATGGGGGTGCATGAGGCAGAACTGTCTGAGGGGCAAAGGGACCGGCGGAGGATGCACTCCCTCTCCTCGTGCGTGCCAGCCAAGCAGGCAGCAACTCTGGGTTAGTCACATAAGGAGCGGTGCAAAATCGGAGAACGCCCTCCGAAATGGTGTTCTCCCCTGCCACGAGCCGCGGCCCGTAGGTGTCCAGTAGTCGCTGCCTGTCGGGGACGGTCATGCTGCCACAAGGGGCAGCATTCAAGGTGGCACCATTTTTGGTGCGTGCACCGAGCAGATGGCCTTTAAGGCGAGTGAGGGATGCAGCAAACTCGACGAGACAGTATCGGCAGCGCACGATCTTCTGACCGGTCTTGTTGGCCTTGTCGGCAACCCGCCTGACAATGTCTACCTCGTCCCACAGACCGGAAAGGTCGGATTGCACCATTGCAGATAAAATGAGGGATGGATTGCTAGAAAAAAAACAGCAGGGTTCACTGTTGGAGAGACGCTGAAAATGGGCGAATGCAGGGCAAAGGAAATCAGATGCAAGGCAGGGCGTTGCGTGGGCGATGGGCGACGCAAGGAATCAAAGGCAAGCAAGAAAAACCAGCAGCGATGGCAGGGCGGAGAGGGCGCAAAAAAATTTCAGAGGAAATGCGAGGGGGGCGGGTAGGTTTAGGTAAAAAAAAAATTTAAAAAATATCAAATAATAAATATATTATTATATTGTGGTACCGCGGTACCATCATGGTACCGCGGTACCAGTATGGTCCCGCGGTACCGGGATCCGCGGTACCCAGTACCGCGGGACCTATGATATATATATATATATATATATCATAGAACCCACGGTTCTCAGGACCGTGGGCCGTGGGCCCTGGGAACCGTGGGTGAACCGTACCACGGTTCATGAACCGTGGTACGGTCCCTCTAGTTAATTAATCGATTAATTAATTAATTACCCATTTCCCCCCAAAACCCCTCCCAATGTTATTTTTGGTCCTCATTTCACAGGTTTCACAATATGACTTATTCTGCATCTAAATCTGACTTATCTGAATTAGTTGCATCTGAATAATCTATATCTGAATTAGTTGCAGAATAGTTGCATGGCTTTGGGACTTACTAGATTTTGGGCAATGTGATTAGATTTATAATCATTTCCAACCTGTTAGTAGCATCCCAGACAAATAGCTGCATCTAAATGACTTATTCTGCATCTAAATCTGACTTATTCTACATCTAAATCTGACTTATTTCACAGATTCGTCATTTTTGGTTCTCATTTTTGGTTTTTTTTGACATTTTTTTGGGCTATTTTTGGGTGGGAAACTAAAAAAAAATTAATTAATTAATTATACGGTTCACCACGGTTCCCCCCAAATTTTTTTGAGAATCGTATGGTTCACTGTAGGGTTCTCAGAACCGTGGTGAACTGAGAACCGTGGTGAACCGTCCACGGTTCATAAATTCTATGATAGATATATATATATATATATATATGGAGAGAGAGAGAGAGAGAGAGAGAGAGAGAGAGAGAGAGAGAGAGAGAGAGAGAGAGAGAGAGAGATTGCTTTCTATTCACTTGTACATTCTTCAAAAGTAAAGTATTTATAATCTCAGCAAATCTGGAGTTGAATCATGTAGTTTGGTGGTGAGAAATGCTTGGTACATTGGCTTTGCAGAGTATTTCTTTGCCATTCAACAAATATTCATGGTTGACAACACATAACTCATATGCAATTGTTGGAGAGCCATCTGTTACCGGTGCGCGTTTGACGTTTGAGAACCAAGAGGATAGCGTAACCAGTCAGCTGAATGTAAGTGCCATGTATTACAAATTTCTTTATCTAGCTCTAGACTGTCTCCAATGTCTTTCCCTTGGCTTCTCCAAGCATTAAAGATGATCATGACTGCTACTATTTCGTCTTCTGTAATCTTAAACTGGCCTTTGGCTCGGGTATCACATGTGGGCAGGGAAGAACTTGCTACACCACTGCACCACAAATGGGCCGATGACTCCGACTATTCATTTGAAATTTTTTTCTCTCATTTTCATGAACATTGAGCAAAGTTGAGTTTCAGAAACAAGATTCTGCTAGGAAGCTTATGGCAGGAGATTAAAAAAGTGGTTTCTGATGTATAATGTTTCTTCATTGCCCTTTCAACTATGTTGTAGTTCCAATTCCTTGAGTCTTGGCGACTTGAAGCTGAATTAGAAAGACAGCATATGGATGGGTTCATTTGTTAGAAACTCACTTATTATTTCAACACGGGCTGAGCTGCTTTGTAAAATAAGGAACCTCATGGATATCCTTTTAGCATATATTTTGTTTACCTGTTCAAACATTGTTTCCATAAAATCTCTTTCTCAAGGTCTAGCATTAAGGATGGATATTGTTCAGAGGGTTTGGCAGTGCCCACTGCTTAAGTTGTGCAAATTGATTATTATTTACGCTTTTCCTTTTGGTTTTTGTTGTGGAAAAGGAATAGAGGTAAATGCCTGTTTTCCTTGTAGCAAACCTGACTATCTGCTGTGGCGTAGAATGGTGTCAGGGGCTTAATGTTGGACATGTACGATTTTTTGAATGATGTGTGGCTCTGTCACTCATTTGGAGGCAAGTGTTACAACTATACAGCCTTTGTGAGTCCTGACCCTATCAACACAACATTTCATTGAGATGATAAGTTAATTGTCAGTATGTTCTGTAGGTTCATTGAAGAGATGCTAAAACACAGTGTTGCTACCAAAGGTAGATGGCTAAATGGATAGTACGTAATCTTTTTAACTATTGAAGTCCTTAATATGCCATCCTGAAAGCAAATCAAGTTTACTACTCAATTTTATAGTGGAGTGTTTGTTCCAAGTATATGTTGCTGGGATTGAGAAAATGCTATTGTTACAAGAAAGTCCTAAGGCTTATTGTTGATTTTACCAGGAACCAGCTATTAACACATTACAGGAGATTGAGAAGTTTCTATCCTCCAATCCCAGCGAAATTGTTACTATCTTCATTGAAGACTACGTACATGCACCAAATGGGTTGACAAAAGTGTTTACTGCTGCTGGCTTGATGAAGTACTGGTACCCGCTAGCAAAAATGCCTAAAAACGGACAAGATTGGCCTACAGTGAGTGCGATGGTGGCAAATAATGAGCGCTTGCTTGTCTTTACCTCCATTGCGTCGAAGGAGGCAAGTGAAGGAATAGCATATGAATGGAACTACTTGGTGGAAAACCAATGTAAGTATTCTTATTTTGGATCTTTTTTTTTCTAGATTCCAGCTGCCAGTATTACTGTTTTCGTTTCTGCCGAAAATAAGTCTCATATTACGTAGTATGTACAAGAAAGTTCATCCTGAACCTTTTGCAACATCTTAGTCAACCTGAGAGAGAGAGAGAGAGAGAGAGAGAGAGAGAGAGAGAGAGAGAGAGAGAGAGATCCGGACTAAGGTAATGGATACTAAATTTGATTGTAGATGGTAATGGCGGACTGTTGCCAGGAAAGTGCACAAATCGTGCAGAATCATTGCCTTTGAACTCAATGACTAGTTCGCTAGTTTTAGAAAACTATTTTCCTGATAACCCAAATCAGACAGAAGCGTGTACCGACAACTCCAAAGCACTCCTTGACATGCTGAGTGTCTGTTATTCTGCTGCTGGGAAAAGGTGGTCCAACTTTTTGGCTGTCGACTTTTACAAGGTACCTTGCTATCATTAAAAAGTTAACTATTGGAAAGTTTTTAATGTAGTCGGTTTCATGGAAGAGCTCGTGGATTATTACAGTGGCTATGATGACATCCCAGTTGCAACAATAGTATATTTGAAAGACTATTCACAGATGGAATCAGTTTGGTTCGGAGTGTTTGACCAGAATTATCAGTGTATAAGGTGGGTATGCATAAATGAATCAAATAACGGTAGCGGATCATCTGAGGCTAGTGCTTCAAGTTGGTGGAGTGTTGAGCTCCTTGAGCAGGTCCCAGTTCCTCCCCCGCCACTCCCTTGCCACACAGGATCCGCATAGATGGATGGATACCTGGCCTCACGCAGCTTAAGATATTGCTTTTTCTGTTTGGCCAGCCTTTTTCAACTATATCACAAGAAAGTGTTGGAAATTACCAATTGTAGGCCTCAAAGTTCAAGTTGGGTATGGTTATAGGGAAACAATTACAAAGCTAGAAGTTGGTTGATAAAGTCCCAAGGCAATGAAGTTAAGCAATCATAATGGTTCTTGTAAACTTAGATTAGAAGATGTGAAGAAACTGAATGTTAGAGCTCTAGGACTCCCACCCCACTTGTTCTTGTTTCTCGGTAGCATAATGTCTTTGTGAAGCTATGTACTGTTTGTTTCTAGAAAAGAGTTAATGCTTTTCATGAGAGATTGATTGGTCATGGTATGCTCTAATGTTTACTCCTCTGAGAAGAGCAATTTTGGACTATGGGAATTCTTCTGATTGGGCATTGCATATCAGAATCAAGTCTTAGTAGATTCATTGTAGTTATGGGCCAACATACCGAGACTCGACTGCATCTGGCTTTAAATGTTCATGATGTCAGGCCAATAGACAAGTTTGATAGAAAAGACTTCCAACTCTGAAGTGGAAAATCCAAAAGATTCTCAAAAAAAAGGTCCTTCGGTCTATTGTTGCCAGGAGACCAAGCACTGACCATGCAAGTCAAAGTATAAAAACATGATGGAAGTCAGTGAAGCTTGAATGTATCTGCATCTGTGAGACCAAGAATTTGTCTAATAGAGTATACCTTAGAAAGCAGCAGGTGATAGCAGGAGATTGAATCATAAAATGATACAATCACCGATGTGGATTGTTGCAGTTGGTGCACCTGTTTCAGAAGAAAATCTCCTTACATGCTAGTTGGGAATCCCAGATTTTATTTTAAAATCTAGCAGTATTAGTGGAAAGCAGATTTGACACCTTGCAACTTGATACTGTCATTTCAAGGTTGCTGCAGAAAGGCATCAAGAGAAAGGAGGCAAAAAAGTCTATATTCATCTTGAATCACTGCAAAGGCAGGAAAGTGAGGAGATAACAGTTGAGAACTGACTGTAGTGAGGACTTGTAGAATTCAAGAAAGAAGTTATGGTAAAAGAGAGGGAAGATTTAGATGTGATCTCAATAAGATAAAGTGCTGTTGTTGCAAGCAGTTTCAACTTGTGATTCAAACTATGCAAAGTAGGAGGTTCATGAAGTAGAAGATTTCCTCGCAGCATCAACACGTGATGACAGTTCTTTGTTAGGAAACACAGAACACATGCTCACCACAAACACTGGCTGAAAAATTATCAAGAATTGGGACATATGAAAAATAACAAGAGGAAAGTCATAACAGAACTTTTTAATGTTTGGTAAGCATACAGACTGATCAGAGATGACTTATGTAGGATAAGGAAAGGCTATCTACCAGTTTGTATGCTTGCGAATAAAGGAGGAAATATACAAGGAGACCTTTGTAAGATCAACACAAGATAGATGGCGCATGCCTTCATTACTTCTATAGGCACCAACTTACATCGTGTAAGTTTTGGGCACCAAAGATTTGCCCATCTGGGATATAGGAAATTAAAGCTGTTACATAAAGAAGATATTGTGACTGGAATCGGTCAGTGCAATTGACGAATCAAGATGTATGCAAGATACATATATTGTGGAGACAAGCATGGCAACCATTCAAGGGGCATCAAGCCTCCAGATCCTCACACTTTCCTGATCAGATTGCGTGGATGAGTGCCTACTGCAACATTTGCAAGTGCAAATTTCTTTTTTATATCATGTCCATAGGTAAAGCAAAAAAGAGGATAGTTAGGACTCAGGTACCTTATGAAACGCAATAAGAAGCATTTGAAAAGTTTGAGTATAAGTCAATTTGAAACACAAACATGAGTAAGGATCATGTGAACTATAATGGAGTGAGATTTTCAACAGAGCTTATCGAATTTTGCCAAATGAAAGTTGTTGAAAGGGAGGAAACCATGCGTTATGCATCTTAGCACAATGAAGCTGCTTGAAGGAATGAGCATTAGGTGAATATCAATATTGGGAAAGAATTCTCGATGAGCTCCACCCATATCAAAAAAGCCAAAATCATGACACACAGAATCCTGCAAAGGTTTGTACTGGTAAAATCTATATGTATTGCAACTAAGGGTTTTTGAATGTGCTGTATATGTTCATATACCAGATTCAAAAAGGCCGTAAGTTGGATTTAAAAGTCTGGAGCGTGAGTGCACAGGGTTGTAAAGGGATACCTTGAAGAGGGAAAAAATAATGTACCTAACGATTCAATTCAAAAGGAACATTCCTCAAAAACCGCTCCCATGTTAACAGGATTCAATGTAATGAGAAAATCACCTGAATGATTTTCATAAATAGGATATGTTGTAGAAGTGGGGAAAAATAAGACCTGGACCTTGACAGATCTTTCATCATGGAGGCAGAATTCTGTATTTAAGTGGGGGTCATCAAACTGAAACATAATTCAAAAGCGAATGGATAGATACACAGCAATTCTAGTTGCATTGGAAACACACAAGAGAATGGGATATACGGTTCGGAGACCTTTGCACCAGTGGTGAGACTAACTTCGATAAGAGTTATGCTTGCTGCAACTGCTATAAGAAAGGATCGTTTACCGAATGGACGTGAAAATTGTATATCTGAAAGGGGATCTAGACAAGACGGGGACAACAAGAACTGGTTTACAGGATGTAGAAAGTGCTTTTTGGACTGAAGCAACTACCAAGGGCACATCAAAATAAATTCATTCCGGCTTTAAGAGAGTATGACCAATGCAGGTATCTATTTTAAAAGAAGCAGTTGAGTAACCATATTAACTCATCATGGGGATGAAATTTTACTTACAAGTAGTATAGAGGGTGTAGAAAGCAGTAAAAGATCATTGCTGAAAACGTTTGAGATGAAAGACCTTTGATCATGATACAAATATGACTGGAAGTAAATTTGAATAAAGCAAATCAAAGTCAAGATACATCAGTCATGAGTCACCTGTCAAGTCAGTCTTGGACGCAGTAAATAAATGATCCTAATAACCCATTTTCGGTGCAATTGATCACCCATGGAACTGACTAATGACATACTAACGGTTATTAGTCTGGGGCCATAGTTGCAGCGAATCTAGATTCGCTGGGTCTGCGATTCGCGGGTCGCGATTCTGCGAATCGCGATTCGTGACCCAGCATCACCCCAGAATCCCAAATTTTTTATTTTTTTTGGAAAAATAGCTTATTGCTGAAATTTTTTTAGGGGATCAATGGTCAAACCAGCGTTTTGCCTCTCAGAAGTCCAGTAGATGAGGCACAAACAGATCTTATTTTCAGTAGCTATCCAGTTGTCATTTGCTCTGGTTTTCGGTAAATGTTAATGCTACAGTTTGGACTATCAACTGTATGGATGATGATCACTTTTGCAATTGGTTCACTGGAGATGTGAGTGCAATGTACATACAGTTGGGGGCATAAATATTGGGCCCTTCTCGGCGCGCATTTGGACCCCATTTTTATCTACAGGGGGGCGGTGGCATTTTTATCTACAGTGTCTATATAGCAAGAAGCTCTAGGGGGTTCGGGGGAAAGTAGCCCCCCGGGAAACGGGGGGTTCGGGGGGCGGTAGCCCCCTGGTGGGGGGTCTGGGGGTAAGGCCTCTTCATGATTTGGCCTTCCAACTCCTCGAGTGAAAACACACTTTTTGGTGTTTCGCACCCGAAACAGTCGGCAAACTACACAATCATAATCCCCTCGATCAGAGCTCTGAATCGCGATTCGGGAATCGCGCTGCAACTATGGTCTGGGCTCAGGTTGGGATAGATCAATAATGAATGACCTATCAAACCAGGGTTATGAGGGTCAATTCTTGTTGGGTTATGTTACTAACTCAAGTTAAAGTTCTGGGACATTTATGCCAAATAGGGTGTCCAATAAATTATTATAATAATTGCTTATTATCGTTAGCAAAGATTCAATGCGCCATAAAAATGTGTGACTAGAAATGTAGGGCCTTGGCCCGTTTTGCATTTCTTTTAGTGTTCCATACTACGTTCTGTAGTACGGAACACGCGTCTATTATGGCTACTATCTTGGGAACACATTTCGATGTAAGTATGAATGTAAGGTGATTTCTACACCTGTCATGATCAAGTAACCTAAGACAGTCCCATGAGTCCAGAACAGCTGGAATTTATAAGGTCATTGCCTTACAGGCAGTTGAAAGTCTCGTGTATGCCATGGGGCTACTAGACTATTTCTTGCGTATGCCCTAATTGCTATAGAGCAATAGAAGATCATCTAGATGGATACTTTTATTCCGACAGCTGAGAATTTAGACACAAGGCTATCGACTACAAAAAATATCTTCTTCTTGGGTTGTTCTATAGTAGATGGAACTGTAAGACACAAATCACAGTAGCTATGTCAATAATTGAGGGTGAGTATATCCTTGTAAGTTGTGACAGAAAGAACAAACGCAACATTTGGTTGATAAAGTTTCTTGAACAGTTAAAATGTCCTATTCGGGTGCAATAAGTATTCACTGTGGTATCAATTTCAAGGGACAGTGGTACATGCAAAGAATAGTAGAGGAAACACATTCAGTCAGGTACCACTTCATAAGGAAGTTAGTTGAATCAAGAAAAAAATTGATAAGCCATTTGAGAAGAGAAAAAATATTTCAATAATGAGAGTGCTGGAATTGAGCAATTATAGGCCTAAAATTTACAGGCACATATGGTTATAATAAATTTTTTTGAGAAGCTAGTTAATAAAGGTCAAGTCAAGAAGAGTAGCTTTCATATTGCTTCTTTTAAACTTAGATCAAAAGATGTGGATTTAATGAATGTTGATAAAGATGGACTCTTTATCCACTTGGACTCACTCCAGTTTCTTGGAAGCATAACATGTTGTCTTGAAGCTGTGTACTTATTTCTTATCTTCGCAATAGATCTGATGCTTTCTTGAGAGATTGATTGCTCATTATCTCTGATGTCATTTATTTCTCTTAGAAAAGGGATTCGGTGTGTAGTAAACTATGGGATCAATGTGATTCAGCATTTTAGAATAGAGTGAAATCCGACTAGAGCTATTGTAGCAATGTTTATAAACCTGTAATCCAGGTAAGTATGTTATTGCTCCTTAAAATGGCCTTAAGTGTTCTTTTCTAGTATCGTAAAGAATTACCAAGTTTGTTCCTTAGAATTAATTGTTGGCTGATAAGAATTTCGTTTCCTGCAAGCAACTTAATAATGCAAAATTGAAGGACACAAACATGGAGCTTTTGTTTGAATGTGTGTTTGAGACAATTCTGACTTCACAAAGCATGGTCTTTACAGAGAAGTGATGGTGGAGGTGCGTTTCAGGCGGTTGATACTTTGAATGGGAAGCTTTTATGTGGATGTGGTGATGTTCATGAATGTCAGGTAAGACTATAGTTTCTGTATGAAAGTGTATCTCGGTTTCTAAGGGGGGCTTGAATCGGGGACCAAATTGTTTTTTGGATGCCAAGCTAACCAATTGAGCCAACCCCATTGAATGATCTCTATATGAAAATGCATCTTGGTTTCCAAGAGGGGCTTGAACTTCGAACCAAAGAAACTTTGGATGTCAAGTTAACCAACTGAGCCAGCCCTGTTGAGTTCTCTATATGTTATGTGTGTCAATTTCATTTATGATTCAATAATTTCTTCATGACAAATTGAAATCATCTGGTTTCTGTCATGAAGCATTTTCAAGACAAACTTTCGGTTGAGAAAATTAATCCACACAAGAGAGGAAATCGTTCTTGCAATTGTAGTTCTGACAGCAAAAATTAAGAAGAGATTAGACAAACAGTATACTGTTATGCGATGATTGTGGACCCGTTTCAAGTGTGACGGAAATAACTAATGTTATTGCTTGTATTTGCAGACCAATCTAGCTCTAGGAGTTTGCAATACCACTGCTGCTGTTGGTAGAAATGGCAGTCTTCCAACTGCACCACCGCCAGGAATAACAGTCCCAACAGCCCCAGGAACTCCTACAAAAGGCAACCCAGCTCTCTCTTCATCTCCGCCACCGCCATCCTCTGGTGGAACTTCTTCCAGCAATTCAGATCATTTCAAAAGCTTGCTATGTTTGCGGAATTCAAAACTACCTTTGGGTTCTTTTGCTGGAATCGTCCTTTCGTGGATGCTAATGTGAGCCTTTTATTACTACAAAGGCGAGCCAAAGTAGATATAAATTCACACTCACGTCAACATTCATTATTTTGGGGTCTACATTGCCCAAAAAATTTAATTTTACATTCAATATAAAACAGGGTGATCCAAAAGATTTAATAACTCTGCCGTGTAGGATGGATTTTTGACAGCTTACTAGAATTAAAAAAAAAAAATCATTCAATATAAAAAAAATAACACTGGTTAGAGCTATGGGCGTAAAGCCAAATTTTTTCTTCGAACTTACTAAGAACATTTGAATTTAGAGACCTACCTTTTACATATATTGAGGAGATTTCTATCAGAAGCATTGGACTTACATTTTTGGGTGGACCATGAGGACATTCTATTAAGAGATGTACTTTTTACGTATTTTGGATATTCTACCTGT
Organism: Diphasiastrum complanatum; assembly: GCA_029204225.1. Lineage (NCBI taxonomy): Eukaryota > Viridiplantae > Streptophyta > Lycopodiopsida > Lycopodiales > Lycopodiaceae > Diphasiastrum > Diphasiastrum complanatum. The sequence continues at coordinate 19,085 of MU832722.1, forward strand.
GGAATAGAACTTTACAATTTTGGTTTGCCGACTTTACATGGCTACAAATGAATCACTGCACAGGTGGCAAGGCATGGGAGTTTTCTGAGCAGATTGAATTTTGCCTACGTAGGAACCTGCAGATTTTTTTGCAGTGTATTTGAAGGTTGCCTTAAATGGCATAATTTTGTACTTTTGAAAATTATAAGAGCAATAAATACATTACACATTTGTAAGGTGCTTTTATTATTTTTAGAAATGAATGAAGCACCTTACAAAAGTGCAATGTTCACTTTTTATTTTTAGAAAGGTGCACAAATCCAAACTTACTATTTTTGGAAAGTCATGTTTTAAAAAAAAAAAACTTGCAGGTATTTTTGACAGGAAGGCCCAGGGGCGGGGACCTTCCGCGTTTAGAGGCGCCCTCGGGCGCGGAAGGCCCCCGCCCTACTAAACGCGGAAGGCCCCCGCCCTAGGGCCTTCTCCTATACATTATTTATGCCAATCAAGGTATTTATGGAATAAAATGATAATTTTTTGTCAAAGTCCTCAATATAGTCTCTTATTCAATAATTATTCCTAGGCTTGCTTGTTGAGTTAGCATGCAATAGTTCTAAGTATTATTTAAAGAACATTTGTTTTGATTGCTTATGTAAGTTGAATTCTATGAGTTGACTAAAAAATTGTTGTGGTTGAGGGTGGGGGGGCAAGCATAGGCAAAATATTTTGAAGAACTCCTCAAAAAGATATTGTAATCAATAAATATTCAATAAAATATTATTCTGTGAATTAAATATAGAATGCTAGTATTTAGCCTTGTACACAACAATGGAAGGAGTGTATATGCAGCTGTGATTAAGGTTGTAATTAGTTCCCCGGCTTCATCCAAGGTAATACTTGTAGCTAGCTGATGTCTTGAATTTATTCGAATATATGACACTCTTACCAAAAGTGTGACAAACAACAACAATTGATATTAAACTTATTTATAAATAGATATGTTGAGATTTCAAACTTATTCATGAGTAGATGTGTGGAGACTTAAACTTGAAAGAAATTGTTCAATTCAAGATGTATTGCTTTTAGATTGTTTAACCTTTGCTTTGGAGTCTTGTATGTGTCTAGAGTCCATGCATAGTTTTTGTCATTTAATAGGCACCTACTCTAGGTGTTGTTTTGTCTATTTGGAAGAACAATTTTGCTAAATCCTCTAATTCAAAACTTTGCCCAAAAAATCCAAACATTTGTAGCTATCCCATGCACCAAAAGATGGAGTATGTGGGAAGATCCAAATGTTTGAAAAATGTGGCAAAATTTTGCTTCAAGTATACTATATTAACTTCAAGACACCAAACGACAAACATAGAATGAGTTATCTTGTTGAATTATAATGATTAACCATCAAGAATCCATAGTTAAATTCTGAAGTATGATCTATAGCAATTAGAAAGATATAACTAAATCACAACTCACTTCATGTAAGGAAAGTTCGAAAAAACGTACCACACAAATAACTTTGTTTAAATTAGAATTTTGACCACACGTTGAAACCACTGTTTCAAGCATAACATCAATTTCAAATTCATGCTACAGTCAACTGATACCACTAATCATAGAAAAAAACGCTTCAAAAAAGAAAATAAGTACATCTTGTTAGTGTGAGACTATGATTTATGCTCGTCACCTTGTAAACTTTGAGATAAGCTTCTAAATCATTCATGCCAATCACCAAAGGATGAAAATTACTTCCATACTATCTTGATTAGATGCACAACAATTTGGCCCTGATATCATTATAAAAATTCTCAAAGGTAACTTGCAATAATCAAGATATATATAATATGGAAAGCCTATAACTTGCATAACATCTTAGAGAGCTACCATGGGACAACCCTCCCTTCCAATAGATGCAATCTAACCAAGATCCATCTCCCTCGTACAATATTATAGCTACAACTTAAGGAGAAGCCAAGAGAGCACGAAGAACTATTCTAGAAGTCTAAATGCAGGAATGAGGCCATAACATGATTTTCCCCTTCTTGTAGGGCACCCACTATGCATGGTCTCTCACCCCCCAAGTCTTCAAAGCAAGGCAAAGCTAAAAAATTACTACTTGTCACTTCTCGTGTGTGAAAACACCCTCTTGGGTGTTTTAAACTATATGTCCTCCCTTTTAGTTTAAAAGAGTGCAATAATTTTGCTTCCATTCAGCGTCCCTCCCCCTCATGCATCAAGTGAGCTACTTTTCAGACTAGTTGCACGAAAAGCAAAAACCATGGAGTGCCACCTCTACTCTGGGCTTTGATCAATGATGATTGAACGAGGAAACAGATTTTATGATTAAACAAATGAATGCATCTACGCCTTTGCATATGCAAACAAGATGCAGGACACCGACATTTGCACAACCCTCGTCATCTGCCTTTTCTGCATGAACCCCCTTGCTTGAAGCTCTCGCTTCAGTTCTTACCTCCTATCACTTTTTGCGCAGCCCTCAGATTAAACTACAATATCCAGAGACAGCAATATTCAATCCAATATTGTTTGTGAGTCTGCTGGTCGTGCTTTGCACGTTGAAAATCACTTTTGAAAGCGTTCAATACGGTTATCCACGACCTTGTGATGAAGCAGTCATAGAAACTGTTTAAAAGATCTCATCAACGCTTCAGAGGGTAAGAGACGCAAATCCCAATCACCAAAACAGCAGCATTTTGTACCCACTTAAACGGAATCTCATACAAACTTTTTGTTTCACATATTAGGAACCATAAAGTGGGATAGATTGCACATAACAACCGCGAGTAACAGAATAGTAAACAGATATGGGACACAGAAACTAGCTCATGTACTTGTGTCTACGGCGAGCTTTTATCGAAAGCTATCGTGCAACAGCAATACTTGCACATGCAACACAAAATGTTGAAGTTACCCTTCTAATGGTAGGCCGTGTTGATGTCTGATTATTCGGATCCTACACCTAAGCCACCAGGTCCCTTGAAGATATATCTTTTGTACGGATGCAGACGGGCAAGGAGGCGTATGAGATGCTGCTTGGTAGGCCATGGATCTACAAAGCATAGAGCCTGATCAACATACCTTCTGGATACCTGATATTCGGGAGAGGCAAGAAATGCATGGTTGTAAACACCTACTCAGATGTACCTGGCAGTGAGAGAGCCTCTAAACCCAAGGTCTATAAATGGGACATGTATCCAGATGAAGTCTGGGATACAATAGATGAAGAATTGATTCAAGAGGCAACCACACCACCTCCTCAACAAAGCAAAAGATCTTAGTTTTAAAAAAATCAAGTCATCGACACAAAATTAACCGAGCGACAAAAACATATGCACGAGAAGCTTAAGCAAGCAATCAAGCCATTGTATGAACATCACAAAGACAAACCCTCTGATCAAGCTTCCACATATGGTAGCACATCCACGTAGATGATTCTCAAAGTTTCAGAGAACTTTGTGGAACCTCCAATTGATCTCCCAAGCAAGTTCAAGGAGTTCACACTTGATGATGTAGTCATCCAGTTGCCACAACCACAACAGGAACCTACACAAGTGTCCCACAATCCTTTGAAGGACTAGCCAAAACCATACAGCTAAATCTTAAAGATCCTGATGAGGACATGGATCACATTGTTCATATTGGTGCTCACCTCACGCCAGGTCAACTTCTTGATCTGGAAACCTTACTATGCAAATACATGGATGTATTTGCCTGGAATTATACTAAAATGAAGGGAGTCCCTCCTAAAGTAGTGGTCCATATTATACCATTAGAGGAGAACGTGAAGCCTATTCGGGCTAAGATGTACAAATGTAACCATGTTTATCGCGAGCGGATCGATGAAGATATTAAGAAATTGCTGGATGCTGGCTTCATCTATGAAGTCTAACATACTGATTAGGTATCGCCCATTGTGGTAGTACCCAAGAAAAATGGCAAGCTTTGTATCTACGTTGATTTCAAATACCTTAACGCGGTTACAAAGAAAGACCATTTTCCCTTACCCTTAATTGTGCAGATCCTTGAGGAAATGGTAGGAGCTGAAGCTTTCAGCTTCTTAGATGGGTTTAGTGGCTATTTTTTGGTCCAAATTGCTACACAAAACCGAGTTGCCATGGAAAACGATGTTTATGCTTATAATGTCATGCCTTTTGGCTTATGCAACGCCCCTTCCACGTTCCAACGCATCATGCAAATGGTGTCACAAGATTTGTTACATCGAATTGTCGAGATTTATCTCAATGATTTGGGTGTACATTCTTCTACAGATAAGCACCTCAAAGCCCTTGAAAAGATATTCATTCGTTGTCGTAGGTTTGGTATTTTACTAAACCCTGAAAAATGTCAAATCTGGGTCACCCATGGGGTTGTGCTCGGACATATCATTTCAAAGGATGGCATTTCTACCGATCCTTCTAAGATCAAGGTTGTAGTTGAGATGCCTCTACCTGCAACAGTGAAGGAAGTTTACGTCTTCCTAGGCCACCACACTAACTATTACTGCATCTTCGTAATCGACTACGCCGGTAAGGCGAGACTTGTTTATTTAGTTGTGGTAGACTGAGGAACACATAAAAGCTTTTGAGGATTTGAAAATAATACTTACTACCGTACCCATACTTCATTCCCTAGATTACATGAATGAATTCCATGTGCATACCGATGCAAGTAAGTATGCCATAGGGGGTCTCCTAGCACAACTGGACGAATATGAAAAGGATTTTCCGATACATTTCTTGAGCAAGCAATTGATGTTTGCTGAAGTAAACTATACAACAACCGAGAGAGAAGCACTGACCATGGTCTACGCCGTACAACAACTCAGACACTATTTACTAGGCCAAACCTTTGCATTCTACACAGACCATCAGACATTGTTATATATTGTTAATAAGTCCTGTAAAACGGGACGCATAGCTCGATGGCTCTTAATACTAGAGGAACTCAATTTTCGAGTAGTCATTAGGAACGGAACACAACATTTCATGGCCGATCACCTTTCCAGACTTTCCAATGCTGAAAAGGCTGATGCACCAGTCAATGACGATCTTCCTGATGCATGCCTTTTTCAGATCGATGCCACTCCCTTATGGGTTGAGGAAATCACTCAGTTCCTACCCACAGGCAGAATCAAAGACGGCCTTGTGAAAAATTGCCTACATTGGCAAATCTAGCCATGTAGAATATTGTACATTTTGTCAGTATTGTTTGTTGGTTACTTGAATGGCCAAAGTGCCACTTGTACATACACACCTAAAGTAGGTTACCACGAGTCAAGAGGAGTGGTTGTGTCTATTTGGTAGTGATTCTCTAGGCTAGGGTTTTCACATTAGGGCAAGAAAGTGGAGTCTACTTCCTTATTACATGTTGGATTTTCACCTAACTTTGCAAAGGAAGTGTGTTTTACTATGTATTCCCATTCTCCATAGTGAGAAGATAGAAACTTTTTGGAGCCTCAAGGAGAAACTCGAGTTTCCTCTCATTGTATGGTGATTATTCTTGATTTCCAATGAAACCCAATTTTGGCACTTTGTAAACACTGTCTATAGGCCGTACTACAGCCTTATTTCCACACGTGTGGAGCTGGAATATACTATTTGATCAATGCTTTGATTGTCTCTACTTGTTTCCTATCAAGCTGCTAAACTAGATCTTGTTTTCTGATGACTAGTTTATGATAGATTGTTTAACAAGCATACAATCACCTTGTGGATCATTCAAAGATCCATTTATGGTCCTTAGTACTGTACTTTTCACATGGTATCAGAGCCAAGTACAAGGCCATTGATCTGTGTTTGAATCTAATCCAGTTTTAGCAGGTTTTGGTGCAAAAAGCTAGTATTGGAAGGGCGAGTTGGTATCCGGGTTTTGGTGAGGGGATTTGATCCCAAACTTTTTTAGGATCAAAATCCGTACGGTTCACACGTGTGGGCATCTCTGAACCAACATTTAATAACCCATATTCATTGGATCATAGAAAATTCATCTGGTGTCAGTTTGATGTAATTTCTGGTGCAAATCCTAGGATAAGCTACCAAGATCACTTGCCATTGATTAGTTTTGAATTTGTTTCATGATAACTAATTAATCTAGGCTGATTTCAGAACTTCTTAAAGTGGAAACCAGGTCTTGAAAGTACATCAAAGTGAATGAGAGAGATAGAGTCAGTTTTTGTCCAAGAATAGCCAAGATTGGCAAGATTTGCTTGAGTGTAGTTTTCATCTCATCTTATCTTCATTCCAGCTTGTGAGGGAGTGATAGAACTGTGATTACAAATCCATCTGTTGGATTGGAAGTCAACATTTGAGTGAAACACTGAAAGTTAGAAACCTTTGTGAGTTTCAGGTCCAAACAAATCTATATCTTGTGTGTAGAATCTTGCTAGTAAGATGGGATCAGTGGGAGCCTACCTTCTAGAAGCTAGTGAGAGGTTAAATTCTACCAATTATGCTATTTGGAAAGTGATAATGGAGTCACTAATGGTGCTCCAGGATCTTTATGAGTTTCTACTAGATGATGAAGATGAACCTCTAGGTGCACAGGAATTAGTGAGATACAAGAAGAGGTCTAGGCTTGCACTTCACTGTATTAAGATGAATGTAAGCTGATCTTTTAAGAGAAGTATCATCATGTAAGAGTGCTAAAGAGGCTTGGGAATATTTAAAATCTATCTATGAGTCTAGTAACACTTCATGGGTTCTCATGTTTAGGAATCAGATTCTACAAAGCATGAAGAGGAGTGATGAGAGTGCACAAGATTATGTGCTTAGAATCAAGTCTCTCAATAGGGAGTTAGCTTCCATTGGAGAGAAGATTCAAGATAGTGAGCTTGTTCAGATTGTCCTCAATGGTCTAGGGAGTGGCTTTACAAATTTGGTCCAAAGCTTTGCAATCCAAGACACTTTGCCTACTATAGAAAAGCTACACAATGTATTAGTAGCTGAAGAGTGTAGGATGTTGCATACCAATTCAAGAATGAATGCTATTTCTCTATAGGATGGTGATGAGAAAGCTAATTTCTCATTCAAAAGCAAGAAGAAGACCAATGGCAAGAAGAAGCACTTCAAGGAGACCAAGGAGGAGGATGAGGCTTCAAGCTCAAAGGGCAAGATCAAAGACAAGTCCAAGTACAAATGTTTTTTCTGTGAAAAGAAAGGACATTTTGCATCAGAATGTCTCAAGAAGAAGAAGGCACAAGAGAGCAAACAAAGCAACATTGCACATCAGGAGGAGGAGGAGGATGAAGAGTCATCCTTGATGGTTTCCAACAAACCACCATCATCAAAGAGCAACACCAATGATTCTTGGTGGATTGATAGTGGGGCAAGTTCCCACATGACATATCAAAAGGACATATTCTCCACCTTACTTTCTTACAATGATTTACATAGATCAATCTATACTGCAAGTAGTCAAGAATGTAAGATAACTGGAATAGGAACAATTCTCTTGTATGTGGGATTATCCAAAAGGATGAATCTTGATAATGTTCTTTATGCTCCTAAGTTAACCAAGAATTTGCTTAGTGTTGGCCAGTTAATGGATAATGGCCTAGATGTATAATTTAAGCATGAAGTTTGTTCCATCCTTAGAAATGATGAATGTATAGCCAAAGGCTTTAAGCAAGGTAGATTGTTTAAGCTTGATGCTAATATTTCAATGGAGAGTGTTAACTTGGCAAAGGTGGAGCTATCAAAGGTGGAACTGTGGCACAAAAGGTTGGGCCACCCCAACTACAAAGCCATGGAATCTATGGTTGCAAAGGAGCTTGCAGTTGGACTCCCCAAGCATTTGTCAAAGTGTGGGAAGAGATGTGAAGCATGCAGCCTCTCAAAGGCTCACAAACTATCCTTCTCAAGATCTACATCAAGATCAAACTCTCCTCTTGAACTCATCCATTCGGATGTTCATAGTTTTTCACATGAGTTTAATGGTGGTGCCAAGTACTATGTAATCTTCATTGATGACTATTCTAGATTTTGTTGGATGTACCTCTTGTCTAGCAAATCAATGGTGTTTGATTCTTTTGTAAAGTTCAAGACTTTGGTAGAAAATCAACTTAGTACCGAGATTAAGGTATTAAGGAGTGATAATGGAGGTGAATATATCTCCAATAAGTTGATTGACTTTTGTAGTTCTAATGGCATAAAGAGGGAGTTGTCATGTCCATACACCCCTCAACAAAATGGAGTGAGTGAGAGAAGAAATAGATCTCTTTGTGAGTGTGCTAAGGCCTTAAGGCTAGATGCTTCTCTATCCAAACCATTTTGGAGTGAAGCAATAACTTGTGCTAACTATTTGTGCAATAGATTGCCAAACCAAGCCATTGGAGGAATCACACCATTTGAAGCTCTATTTGGAGAGAAGCCCAATCTCAAGGATCTCAAAGTTTTTGGATCCACTTGCTATGTACACCAATCCTTGGATAAGAGAAGGAAGGATGATGCAACATCCATCAAAGGCATCTTTGTGGGATATGGTGAGAATAGCAAAGGTTATAGAGTCTTCAATCCCATCACTAGCAAGGTGATAGTGAGTAGGGATGTTATTTTTTATGAAGGACATGCTTGTGATTTGGATGATAATGCTACTAATCATCTTGATGCCAAGGATCATGCTAGGATGGAGGAGGAGCTTCCAAGTGAAGAAGAACTTGAGGATCCACCTCAAGATGCAAGAACTCCAAGAAGATCTACAAGGGCAAGATCCGAGCCATTGAGGCTCACCTATGATGGTCAAGGTGATCAAAGGGAAGGCTCATCATCTTTCACATCTTACACCTTTCTTACTTCAATGTTAGATGAGCCAACATGCTATAAAGATGCTTGTAAGTCTAAAACTTGGATGGATGCTATGCAAGTAGAGTATGATGCTCTTATTGAGAATCATACTTGGGATCTTGTGGATCTTCCTCAAGGGAAAAAAACCTCTTGATTGCAAGTGGGTTTTTAGGTTGAAGTATAATCAAGATGGATCAATAAGCAAGCATAAATCTAGGCTTGTTGCCAAAGGTTTTTTACAAACCAAAGGCATTGATTATGATGAGACTTTTGCTCCTGTGGCTAAGCTTGTTATTATCAGGTTGATCATTAGTCTTGCTACAACCTTCAATTGGGAGCTATTCCAACTTGACTTCACAAATGCATTCCTCAATGGTTATTTGGAAGAAGAGATCTACATGAGGCAACCCGAGGGCTTCATCAAGGCAAAGCATGAAGGAAAGGTGTGTTTTTTGAAGAAGAGCCTTTATGGGCTCAAGCAAGCACCTAGAGCATGGTACTCTAGGCTAAACTCTTTTCTCTTTTTCATCAATTTTGTAATGAGTGCCTATGATCCATCATTGTATATAAGTTTTCATGATGGCATGATCATTATTCTTGTTTTGTATGTAGATGACATTATCTTGAGTGGTAATGATCTAGATGGAATTAGAGATGTAAAAATTGCTTTAGCAAAAGAGTTTAAGATGGTAGATCTCGGCCTATTGAGCTTCATTCTTGGAATAGAGGTTATTAGAGGATGTGATTTTAGCGTCATTTGTCAATCTAAATATGCTACATCCATCCTAGATAGATTTGGAATGAAGAATTGTAAAGGCATTGAGACACCAGTGGAGCAACATGTAAAAGCATCTATTGGTTGTGATGAAGCATCCTTTGAGGACATCACATTATATAGAAGGTTTATTGGCTCCTTGATCTATTTAACTATAACTAGACTAATATTAGTTATAGTGTTGGAAAGTTAAGCCAATTCATGCAAAGTCCTCTAGTTTCACATTGGAAGATGGACAAAAGAGTTCTTAGATACATTTCATTCACTAAGAATTTTGGTATTTTGTATAGAGGAACTAATCTTGGCTTAAGAGCCTATAGTGACTCGGATTTTGCAGGTGACAAAGTGGATAGAAGATCAACAAGTGCCTTTGCCACCTTTCTATGTGATGGAGTAGTATCATGGCTTTCCAAAAAGCAAGATACCATCTCCCTATCTTCCACAGAATCCGAATACAAGGCCTTGATATCAACATGCAAGGAGGTCTTGTGGCTCAAAAGGCTATTGGTGGAGCTTCATGTCATGGAGGAGGAGATCCCTATCATCTATTGTGACAACCAATCAGCCCAATCACTTGCAACTAATCCTACATTCCATGCAAGGAGCAAACACATCGAAATTGCTCATCATTTCGTGAGGGAAAAAGTGCAAGCTAAAGAGATCAAGCTCCAACACGTGCCATCATCAAGTTGCTTGGCTGATTTGTTTACTAAACCTTTACCTAAAGATTCATTTGTCAAGCTTAGATCTTCAATTGGAGTTATTGATAAAAGCATTGTGATCTCCAAGGCTAGATTTGAGGAGTGTGAAAAATTGCCTACATTGGCAAATCTAGCCATGTAGAATATTGTACATTTTGTCGATATTGTTTGTTGGTTATTTGAATGGCCAAAGTGCCACTTGTACATACACACCTAAAGTAGGTTACCACGAGTCAAGAGGAGTGGTTGTGTCTATTTGGTAGTGATTCCTACTTTGTAGGATCTAGACCATGATTTATGATGAGATTTGTACCTACCATGCACCTACCAAGCATGACTCTTGGATCTAGGCTAGGGTTTTCACATTAGGGCAAGAAAGTGGAGTCTACTTCCTTATTACATGCTGGATTTTCACCTAACTTTGCAAAGGAAGTGTGTTTTACTATGTATTCCCATTCTCCATAGTGAGAAGATAGAAACTTTTTGGAGCCTCAAGGAGAAACTCGAGTTTCCTCTTATTGTATGGTGATTATTCTTGATTTCCAATGAAACCCAGCTTTGGCACTTTGTAAACATTGTCTACAGGCCGTACTACAGCCTTATTTCCACACGTGTGGAGTTGGATTATACTATTTGATCAATGCTTTGATTGTCTCTACTTGTTTCCTATCAAGCTGCTAAACTAGATCTTGTTTTCTGATGACTAGTTTATGATAGATTGTTTAACAAGCATACAATTACCTTGTGGATCATTCAAAGATCCATTTATGGTCCTTAGTACTGTAAAAGAAAATTTTTGCTTAAGGCATCACCCTTTCAACTCATAGTAGGACAATTATACAAAAGAGGCACTGACGGTATTATACGCAGATGCGCTTATGAATCTGAGATACAACCTATCATATCTCAAGCACATGAGGGCATTCGTGGCGGTCAGCTGAAGCGACTACTAAGATCATCCTCAGAGCGGGCTTATGGTGGCCATCACTGTTTAAGGATACCTTTGCAATCATTAAAACATGTGATGTTTGCCAATGAGCCAAAAAGAATACAAAAGCAGACTTCACCCCGCTGACACCCATTATAGAAGGTGAACCCTTCCATAAATGGGGTATGGACTTTGTTGGGCCCATAAGCCTAGCAACAAAGAATATCCAAGCATGGTATATCCTGATCGCAATGGATTATGCAACCAAGTGGGTAGAAGCACGTGCAACAAAGGACGCCAATGCGAAGACCGTAGCACATTTTCTTTATGAAAATATTATTACGTGCTTTGGGTGTCCAGTTGAGCTTGTTCGTGACCGAGGCACTCACTTCTTAAATGAAGTGATCGATAATCTCCTCTACCATTACCTTGTTGTCCACCACAAAAGTACTCTGTACTATCCTAGATGTAATGGCTAGGCAAAATCCACCAACAAGACGATTTGCAAAATGTTAACCAAGATAGTCGAAACAAGTCGATCAGATTGGGAAACCAAACTATTCTCCGCTATCTGGGCATATGGCACAGCTCCCAAGAAGGCCACATGATGGGTTACCCCATTCCATCTCGTATATGGTCAAGAGGTAGTAATGCCTGTTGAATTTCTAGTTCCTTCATTGCGAGTCATGCAAGCTTTCTCTACAAATGTATGTGAGAAAGCTACCGTTGAACAACAAGTAAATAACAAGCTATTTACGTTATTGTGTGAGACTCGACCCGTATTGTATCACGCACAATTAGTGGTCGTCACCAAAAAGCTTGGCATGATCGTCAACTGCGTAATAAAGATCTACACCTAGGTGATCAGGTGCTTCTCTATACAGAAGCACCCAGGGAAATTAAAATTCAGAAGCAAAGGACCATACGTTATTAATAAAATCTTTCCTAATCGGGACCTGTGCAATTGGAAACACTTGATGGAATCCTCATTTGTCGAGTATTGTGTGCTCGCAATATTTAATAATGGTAATAGGCCTAAATGTCCTGTATGATACCAAAGGGTGCAAGCAGTCCCTATACATAGTTTTGTATTCATTGTCTTGTTCATTCATAATGAGAAGAGTGGAGAAGATTGTAACGGCTATGTTGTGTCTTATTCTTCATGTCTGATTTCTCTATCGTGATCCTAGTTCATTGGTTAATGGATTAGATAAGTGATGATTACACTCATTGAATGTGATTGAGTTTTTTATAAGATTAATTTAAAATTAAATTTTGTATGATGATGGCGTTAAACCCCAAAGGCCATGTCAATTGGATTTGTTGTGGTGCCCATTGACATGGCCTTTGAGGTCTCTCTCTCTCTCTCTCTCTCGCTCTCCAAGCTGCCCAATGCCGTACAGAGAGACGTCCTAGCTTGTGCTGCTGCGCCGTCCCCTCCTCTTCCGACCCTCCATCGTCTCCATTTTCCCTTTCCTCAGGCCACGACACCCTTTCCCCTTTTACCTTGGCTGTTATGCGAAAACCAGGTCCATTCGAACCCCTTCTTTTTATTTTTACCTTTTCTCATCTGGAGTTCCGTCCCTTTCCAGCATTCCGTACTCTTCTTTGGTTGGTCGTTTGTTGTCACAACATCCATGCTTACCCATCTGCTTTTCTGTGACTACCCATCCATTCTTGACATTCTTCGCTCACCCACTACCTGCCCAATTCAACTAACCGTGACAAAGACAAGATCTAGTGTCTATCCTCAACTCTTGAGCCTTGCGGTTGAGTGACTCGTTGTGGGACCATGGGAATTGAGGCTTGACCTCTGAACCTGACAATGAAAAGGCTCAGGCCAAGGCTAGCCTGCATTTATTTGACTGAAAACTAGCCATTCACATGCATTTGCAAGTTGCAATGCATGTGAAAGGCTAGTTTGCCTTTGAAAGAAAGGCAAAAATTTCAAAAGCATACTCACAACGAAAAGGCCGGGGCCAGGCTTGGCATTTGCAAGTTCCAATGCACGTGAAAGGCTAGTTTGCCTGTGAAAGAAAGGCAAAAATTTCAAAAGCATGTCATTTGAAAGACAAACTTAAAAAGTGCCCTTTCATTTGAAAGGTAACTTTAAAAAATCAAATGACATGCTAGTTGAAAAATTCAAAACTCTATTGTAAAATATAGCAAGAATATGTGTATGTGTGGTTGAAAGGTTCATACTTATTTTATTTGAAAGGTACCATTGCATTATACATGTCATGTGAAAGGTTAAAAAAAAAACCATCACGGTGATGAAAGGTAGGAGTGCACGTCAAATTCCAAGCTAACATGCCCTTGACAATCTTATTGAATGTGCATCCTTGGATGGGAACGTGGCATTTAAAGCCTATGCATACTCTAGTGAAAGCTCTCCATCTTTTGGCCTACACTTTTTTGTTTGCCGAGTCCTACTATGTCAAGGGACTATATGCCTTTTAAAGAGATTAAAAAACTTAAGCAAAGTGTCAATTTAAAGGCAATTTCAAAAAAGGAAAATTTAATTTGAAAGGCAAAATTAAAAGCTGATTTTTTGTGAGGGTCTAAAATTGAAAATTGTCAACAACACATTCTTAACAAACATCTACCAGTTCGACAAATTCCGAAGATGCTAGCTCAACATCAGATTCAGCATCACAACAACAATCCTTGCCGACTCATGTCATCGACGGTGCTGATGGAGCTGCCACATCCCTAGATGCGGACACCGGCACAGATTCACAAGTGGCCCAACAAGCTTATGTAACAACTCTCCCCGTACTCATTACAATGCCAACGCCACCAACTTCACCATTGGCACAAATTTTGGGAAGGGAGGGAAATGGGAATATCATTCCCAAGGACACAACAGCAGTCCACCAGCAAGAACTGGACCAACAAGTCCAGATCCTCATGGACACATCCACTTATTTTTAAAAAAAAAACACTTAGACTAAGCATTTCTCGACTCTATCGACTGTTGGTAGTGTCATGCTCAATCGATGCCTTCTAGCTCTCACACCACTCACCCACTTCTAGTATTGTGCAACTACTTTGACAATGACAACATCCACCATCTACCTCTGATGACGCAACTACTTTGACAATGACAACATCCACCATCTACCTCTGATGACAACTAGTTTGACAATGACATCAGCCACGATCTACCTCAGACAGCGCAACAGCTCCATGCCATCTTTGTACATACATCTATATAAGTGTGAATTGTACAAGGATGATAGGGGATGAGAATTATAATCTAAATTTCAGAGACAAACACATTGTAGATGCTTTCACGCATCGATTCTTTCTTTCAGACTGATTGTCAGAAATAAGAGCTATTATAGAACGTAGTTAGCATTGGAGCGCGGGGTTTCGCCCACAATTGTTTTGTGGTCCAACATTCACTGACTTGTATTTTCATACTTCAATTTGAATCAATTATCATCTCTCTTTTGTGTTCAGATTAATGTCATGTGCATGCTTTGCTTTTTACGTTTTGTCTGACTCTCTTATTGATTTTTCTGACTGTTTGCTCTTCTGCTTCCGCAACCCCATCGAGTTTTGTACATGCCCTCATGACCTAGTGCATGCTTTGCTTTTTATGTTCTGTCTGAATCTCTTATTGATTTTTCTGACTGTCTGCTCTTCCACTTCCGCAACCCCGTCGAGTTTTGTACATGCCCCGCGTGACCTAGTGCAATGTATGACACCGAAGAAATCGGAGCACGATCCTCCATCTTTTCCCAGCAAGGTATCAAAGTGGTTATCAGAGCTATCTCCATAGCTCGATAAGCTTCCCACAGAGCATGATCCTATCAATCAACAAGATTTTTTTTGTTCTGTAATTAGCACTAGAGCTCCTTTCATAAGTCATTGATAGTTATCACTATCACCTAGACTAATTTCCACATGGATTCCCAAAGCAAGGCAGGTCCCATCGTGGACAAACTCGATGGATCAAACTACCATTTGTGGAAATTTAAAATGAAAACTATGCTAATGGCTAAGGAGTTGTATGATGTTGTCATAGATGCAGAGGCAAGACCTGACGCAGACTACACAACAATCTCTCGATGGAAGATGCAGGATGGCAAGGCCTTCATGTTGATCATCCTCAACATATCGGACATGCAAATCAACCATGTCTCTGAAGCTCAGAACTTGAAAGAAGTTTGGGACATCTTGAGCACATTATACTATGTGTGGGACATAGCTTTTAAGCTACACCTCAGAAGGAGATTCTTCTCTCTCAAGATGATGAATGGTGATTCACTACAGAATCACATCAACTAGTACAAGAACCTATTGCAACAAATGGCCATTGTCAAATCAATGATAGATGATCAAAACGTAGTAATGACACTGCTTTCAAAACTTTCCAAGTTCATATGACAACTGGGTGACGATCATCACGACACACCTAGAATTGACTCTATCAAGAGTCAACACGATGTTGTTGTAGGAAGATACTCAAAAGAATGGATCTTCTAGTTCCTTGATAGTCAACTCTCAGTACACAAACAATGATACATTCATGACAAACCACCAAGAAGCGTCAGGGATGACACTATCATGGTTTCTCGATTCCGTAGCCACTTAGAATATGACCATCCATATCAGCCATTAGAGAAACTTAGAGCCCGATGAGGGCCTTTGAAAAAGATGCTTTTTTTTTTTCTTATTTTCATTGCCATGTGGACCAATTGAAACCTTAGCTTCGGGGTTCTACGTAATGTAGAATTTTCCAAATATAAATAAAATAAAAACTTTTTAAATATATTGTTGTTTCGTCAGGTAGCATGTGAAATGCTATTGGTTGATGAGACCTGCCCTTCCAGCTCATCACTGCCCGAAGAGACCCAAAAATATTGAAAATGAATATGACAGATGGTTGAGATGACAAAATCGATGTACCATTAATGTATATGCATTGTCAAACCATGGTTAATAGGGATAACCAAAGCTAATTTGTGGCGTCAAATAGATCAGTGTTTCAAATTTTTGCATGCAAATTACGAATGGCGCCATCAAGGAAGCCGTGATCCTCAATTGACTCCGTGCTTCTATTCAACGAGACAGATGATAATGGATTATGGGTGCCAAAAAAATGTTCAAAAAACTCTTGGATTTTGATGCATCCATCATCAAGAGGAGTATTTTGAAAAAGGAAAATGCCTCAATGCCCTTTAAGACAAGAGGAATATCTGCTACAAAATTGCCTTCCTCTGTATTAGGAAGGACTTTTATTTCTTTTTGATCATATACAATAAGATTTGCATCCTGAACAACCTGAAAGGTTGTTAAGGCAGGAGCAGCTTCCTTTTGAAGGCCCTTGAATGCAGGTGCAACGCTTACAACATCATACTGGGCAAAGGTTCTGATCAACTCTTGTTGAAATCTATATACATCATCAAGAGTATACGGCTCAAGAGTGAACTGTCATCACAAAACACGAGAATCAGCAAATTACAAACAATGATAGTAATAAAATATGAATCAGAATGAAATGAACTACAAATGAATAGAATATTACCTTTTCAATATCTACATCTGTTTGTAAAATATACCATTTAAAAAATAGCTTCGTATTGTACAGGACGAACCATGCACAACTAAAAGCGTCATTTTGATGTACACACTGCATATATAGAATAAAAATTAGTAATATTATGATAGAAATTTTATTTATGCTATGACGATACATTTGAATTAAAAAAGACATACATGCATATCAAATATAAATTGAATATACCTTGAGAGATTTAATAGTTATATCTCCAATTGAAGTTGCCGTTGTCGGTATTTTTCGAACGACATCATGTAGTAGAGAATCAAATTCTCCATGTGTATTTGCAGCTGAGTTTAATTTTACACATAGAAAATTTGATACTCCCTCCTTATTTATCTTTACAAAAAGAATGTTTAGGCTCCAATGCCGACTGCAACAACCAAGATACAAATATCGTTAAATTCATATTTATGAAAAAATTCCGTTCTTATTAAAGCAATGAGGCATGCAACAATCCATATTAAAGCAACAAAAAGAAAAGAGCAATCCTTACTTAATTTCATATGGAATCAAATAAAATTTCGCCACAGGACTGCACTCGATAAAATAGACAGTCTTCTCAAAATTGGCTTCTTTCGCCTTTACCGCTCCCATGAGAAATGGACTAACTACAAAAACTGTACCATGGGAATTGAAACTAAGACTATTTTGCAAAAAAAAAACTCCAACCTCTACTATTGCACTTGAAATTTTTGAGGTCTTATCTTTTAGCTCGGCACAGAATTTGGGACCTAATCTAGAGCTTCTACATGTATCTGGAAGAAAAAAATCAAAAAAGTTGCCGAGAAGATCAATTTTGTTAGCTAGGTAGGCCTCGTATTGATTATAATGGTCAGAATACAAAAAAACCTAGGCTGGATCGTATGGAATTCTCACAAAAACATTATGTACAGGAGCAGAAATAGAAGTGGAAAGAATATTTACGCATTTCTCTGTTATTCTGTCTAGCTCCTCTCGGGTAATCAACACTTTTGGTGATGAAACCTGCAGAGGAGGACGAATAACAGGAGGAGGACTGGGTGAAGATTCTCGATCTGAGTCAGATTCTCCAACATCTGACTCAGAGCTCAGGAAGACACGGGGTCTCTTGGCTAGGATACGTCTAGGAGGAAAGGAAGCAGCTGGCCTTCGAGATCTAGCCTTCTTGGGGACAACCTGCTTTCTCTTCCTCCTAGAGGTGGTAGGCACGTTGGTTCTATCCAGAGGCAGGTCTCTGGAGGTGCTAGCATTATCAACATGCAGACTAGAATATCCGTCCCGAAGCCTTTTGAGAATGACGAAATCCTTTGACATGATGGTGACACGCTTACCATGCACTGCCAAAAGACAAGTATCCTCAAAAAATTGGGACAGAAAATCTTCTAGAGCACCCTGCAAGGCCTGCATGGCTGTCACGACAAAACGAACATCCAGTCCAAGTGACAGAGTGACATTCCGTACAGATCAGCCGAAAGGAGCTCTAGGGATCAACAATTCAGTTGATCTTTAGAGTTTTCTGATCTCCCTCAGCCAGACCGGCTTCCTGCCACGCCTACGGTCAATACCAGGGGAAACACGGGAATGGGATGGTTGTACAGTGGTGATGGCACGAGCGGTGGATTTGGTCCTGGCCATCATTCTCGGAAGAAGAGAATTAACAAAAAGAAGATTGAACAAAAAAAAGTGGATCAAAACAAAAAAATTTGCGATGAAAGGGCACTTGAGATCGATACTAACACTGAATATCGATTTCGAGCGCAAGACCTACAGAGATTATTTGCAGGAAAGAGATGTGCGCTCGAAAGCAATATTGCATAACAGGTGGTAACGGACTCGAGCGCACTGTGAGAGGGCGGAAGCTTAAAAGATGAAAGAGCGTGCTTGAGAGCGATATCGGGAGCCAAAAGCAAAAAATTTGTGGAAAAAAATGAAAATTCAGAGGACTTATATATACGAAATTTTTGCACGTGTGAAAAGATGGTCGAGACACGTGTCGTCAGATGATTAGACCACATGGAATGTCCGTACTGACAATGATGAGCCAATTATGAGGCCACGTAGGCTGAGACACATGTGCGAATCCCTAACGATGTGTGTCATTCTCGCACGTCATCTTAAACATTGTTGCATATGCTTCCCTATTGATGCTAGAAAAGTCATATGCCCCCTGAAGCAATGTAGTGTCTAATATTTTTCCAGCTTCATCCATAATGCTATCAGTAACTAAAGCCTTAATCTTTTTCATTTTGTTATTATTTAACATTGATTTCATTGATTTAGAAGTCAAGATAAAGCCTAGTGAGTTTGCAATTGAAATCTCATCGGCCAAATGGTCTTCAACAACCAATGCTGATCTGCATTGCAAACATAATGTTCATAAAAATGTTAGTAGAAATTAGGACACTCATAATATTCACAGTAGTATATAATAAGCAAATCAACCAGTCTTTTCCTCTTGTTGGACCTTTCTGTTGAGCACATCCATATTTTTAACATGAGACAAATATGAGATACGCATGGATTGAAATGCAATTTTTATCTCATCATTACTAGTTGTATAATGATGCAAAGAAGATTTCAACCTTTGGATCTCCTCCTTGAGTATCTCATTTTCATCCAAACAAGTTTTCATCTTTGTAGATTTTCTTTGCACTCCTTCGATATTTTCCTTGATTCCTCTTCCAAATAATGTATTCTTTGCATTGAATGTGCATTCCCATAGAGCATCAAATTCTCACAGTAACCCAAAAGGCCATTTTTACCATGACACATATAGATTATTAACTGACTCACCGAATGAAAATCTGGGTGCTGCAATGAACATGGATCAATAGGATAAAATGTTCCTGATGACCATAAATCTACATGTTTTAGCTTTTCCTCCCTGTATCGGACCATATCAGAAGTTGACAATTTGGGTTGCTTTGAATTTATCGTCCTGAGCAGAGCATATTCTGGTGAAAGATCCACATGAAAATGATAAAGCTTTGTCATCAGTACAATAGTATAGTAACAAACAACACAATGACAATAACAAAGTTGGAGATGGCGCTAACGACTCTGCTGGAGATAGAGATGGCGTAGGTTTTTCTCAGAAATGTCACTCCTAGTTCAAATTTTTGAGTGTTCCTACTATTGGGAGGGAACATTTCAGCATTTTGAAAAATTATATTTTAACTGTGGTTAAACACTAGTGAAGTTTGATGTGACTAAACTAAGGTGCATTCATTCACATGGAAAGTAGTGCGAACAGATGCAAAAAGAATTTGAAAAATGATATTATGATTATTTTATAGTTTTTTCTCTCTCTCCTACATGGCATTTCTTATAGGGCCCTCTTTGGGCCCATATTTTCTCTAATGTGTTTCAAATCCTATACACCGTACAATACCAAGAAGTGTGTTCACCTAGGCGACAATAGCACACATGCTATCGAAGGTGAAGGCACTGTGAGATTGCATTTTGCAAATGATCAATTCAAACTACTCTTGAATGTTCTTCATGTACCAAATCTTTCTACAAATCTGCTCTCTGTTCGTAGAATAATAGATGTAGTACATAAAATATAATTCAAATCAAATCAATCTAAAGTAATCGATTAGCACTCAAAAGATGCATGGATAGTTGTATATATTAAGTCATTGCTATTATGTCTCTAATTAGGCTCTTAGTACTTTTGAACAAATCATTTACTTTGGCATTATAGAATTGATCATTTAAATTATGCTTCTATATCAAACATGTCTAAACAGTCCATTTTGCTTGATCTCGACTATCCAGATGGTAAAGTCGAATTGGTTGTCCATCAAGATTGTATGATCGAAAAACATACTAGGAAGCCCTTTAGATCAAGTCACCAGCATGTAGCTAGGGATCTATTAGACATTGTACATTCATACATATGTGGCCCAATGTAGAATCCATCATTGAATGATGCAAAGTATTTTATTGTGAAGAATTGCCAAAAATTGGCAAATCTAGCCTGATAAAAAACCATGTAGTATATGTAAATTTTGTACATAAGTGGATTCCACACGTGTGAGGCCAATATTCCACGTGGCAATCCACTCCTAATGTAGGTTAGGTCAAGTCCATAGGGTTGGTCATGTCATTTTGGTAGTGATTCCTAGTTTATAGGACCTAAGTCCTAGATTTAAGGTGAAAATTTGACCAACTAGCTATTTACCAAGCATGACTCTAGGAGATAGACTAGGGGTTCATTTTAGGTCAAGGAGAGTGAGTTAAATTCCTTATTACATGCTGGAAATCCACCTAACTTCAAGAAGGAAGTCGAATTTGCTATGTATTCCCTCTCTCCATAGTGAGAAGATAGAAAATTTCTGGAGCTCATTGGCAATCTTAAGCTAGTTCACTATGTACATTGAGTTTTTGTGATCCAAATGAACCCAAATCAATTTCTACTTGTTTCTCAGGTTGAAGGCCGTACTACAGCCTGTATTACACACATGTGGGCTCGGATTTCAATGTTGATCAATGCTTTTGATTATAATGCTTGTTGTTTGTCAAATTGCCAATTTAGATCAACTTTTTTGTGTCTAGTTTTTTGATAGATTGTTAAGCAAGCATCCAATCACTCTTGTTGATCTTTTATAGATCCATTTATGGTCCTAAAGTACAGTAATTTCACATTTATTACTTCTATTGATGAATTTTCTAGAAGGACAATAATGTATTTTATCAAGAAGAAATCAGAGACATTCAACTTCTTTAAAGCCTTCAAGGAGTGTGTACAGAAAGAAACTGGTAAGAAGATCAAAGCCCTGAGGTCCGACAATGGTGGAGAGTACATATCGACTGAATTAAAGGAGTACTGCCTCAATCAAGGCATCAAACGATAGTTCATAACTCCCAATTCGTCTCAATCTAATGGATTAGCAAAGCGAAAGAATCATATCATTGTCGAGTTAGCCAAGTGGCTCATTTACGAATGTCTTACCTAAGAGGGCCTTAGTCAAGCATCTATTTTGGATGTAAGCTGCACCTTATGAGGTTTGGACAAGGTCTAAGCCTTCAATGAAGAACCTACGAGTATTTGGATGTATCACATATGCGCAAATCTGGAAGGAGACAAGGAAGAAATTGGACTTCTAAATTCTCAAATCCATCCACATCGGCTACACTTCCTCCGATAACGCCTACAAGTTGTAGAGAACCGATATCCAGCAAATGATTTTCAGTAGGGATACAATCTTTATCGAGGATCAATTCATCATGCATTTCTTAGTCTAAAGATCAATGCATTCATGGATCCAGATAAGGGAGGGGGGGGGGGGGGGGGGGGGGGGGGGGGTATTAAATTTATTCCTCTACTCTCCTAAATTCCATGTTAATCTAGTTCTATTCACATTGTTGTTGTTTTACACACATTGTTACATAGTCTTCGAGAATACTCTATTATCAGAGATAGACGTCAAAGTGGCAGTTATCGACTATCGTCGAACTGTCGAGAGGACTGTCTCAACTCTATTGACTGTCAGTAGCGTCACGCTCGACTTCAAACAATCGAAGCCTTCTCTTGCTCACACCACTCGCACTTCCAATACTGCGCAACTACTTTGACAATGACAGCAGCCATGATCTTCTGACAACGCAACTACTTTGACAATGACAGCAGCCATGATCTACCTCAGATGGTGCAACAACTCCATGCCATTTTTGTACATACGTCTGCATAAGTATAACTTGTATAACGATGATAGGGGATGAGAATTGTATCTAATACTTATATTTTTAGAGACATACACATTGTAGATGCTTTCACACATCGAGTCTTTCTTTCAGACTGATTGTCAGAAATAAGCTCATCACTATTAATAAAACGTAATTAGCATTCAAGCACATGGTTTCGCCCGCAATTGTTTTGTGCTCCATCATTCGTTGACTTGTATTTTCATACCTCAATCTGAATCAATTATCATCTCTCTTTTGTGTTCAGATTAATGTCATGTGCATGCTTTTCTTTTTACGTTCTTATTCTCTTATTGAATTTTTTGATTGTCTGCTCTCCTGCTTCCGCAACTCCATCAAGTTTTGTGCATGCTTGCGTGACTTGGCGCAACGTATGACACTGAGGGAAATCGAAGCATCTTTCTTTCCCAACATATGGGTTGAGGCAGGCCTACTAACCTCCTTATGAGATAAGAATTTGAGACCAGTCCAAATGTGGGCCTAGCACTTGATGTTCCGTTATCTTTTGGTCAATCCCAATGAGTATTGTTGCCTTTAGATCATGCACCACCCATCATTATGGTATTGAGCACACAATGGTGTGTTAGACATTTTCATTCATGACTATAGCCCATGTATGAAGGAGTAACTCCAAGCTTTTAGCTTGGCATGTACTTTAACTTTGTGTTCACCTATATAGTCTTCCATTGATCAGTGGAACCCATACTTCAATTACAAACTTCCATTAATTAGTGGAACGCATAGGCTTGCCTTCGTATTATGGGGAGACAACACTACAGACATTTACATTTTATAAATGTTGAAGTTATAAAAGGTTATCAATTCACAAGGGCAACATGTAAACACAAAATCATATGTTTGTGATTAGTGGTAGTAATAATTTTTTTTTCATGAATTGAGAAATAAAAGCCATGAAAAAAACATCATTACAAAACCAAACAGTTTTTTTATCAGCAAATTTCCTGGCATGATTCACGTCTCTACATATTTACGTTAGCCTCATGTACTTTCAAACTAGTGTGAGAATTTGGTCACCTTGTTGCTTGCAAATTTAGATTCCATAATCAATGCTTCCCAACAACACTTATCCATTAATCATTCTATATATCCAAAACGCAAACCATCTGCAATCAACATCCGGCCGCCCGTCATCGACAAGCTTACCCACCAAAATATATATATATATATATATATATATATAGATATATGCATGCATACATATACATAGCCATTTACATATATATTTCCTTTGCATGCATGCGCGCACACACACACACACACAAGCATATGCTTACACGTGCACATCGAATCATACCATCATGCATAATATAGTGCTATATTCTTAAGTTCTTAGTTAACTTAGACTTCTTTACAAAATTTCTTCTCGGATGTCACTTTGATGCCTTGCAAGGCATAATAGATTCATCCATAAGATAAGTCCTGTTGTGGAATGCCATTTTTTTGTCACATGTTTCCTTGATGTGTAACATCATGCGCCATAAAGTAATGTTGCACCTAAATTAAATTCTGCTCACATCGTGAATCTTCTTCACATGCGCTGAAAGAATATTGTTATGAGAAAATTCCTTATATTCCGTTCACATCTTTTTGAAGCTGTTGCACGATAGCCTTCGATAAAAGCTCCATCCGTAGACACAAGTACATGAGCTAGTTTCCGTGTTCACTATTCTGTTACTCGTGGTTGTTATGTGCAATGTATCCCACTTCACGGTTCGTAATATGTGAAACAAAAAGTTTGTATGAGATTTTGTTTAAGTGGGTACAAAAGCTGGTGTTTTGGTGATGGGGATTTGCGTCTCTTACCCTCTGAAGCGTTGATGAGAACCTTCAAACAGTTGCTATGACTGCTTATAAGAAAAATCACAAGATTGTGGATAACCCTATTGAACGTTTTTAAAAGTGATATTTAACGTGCAAAGTAGGACCTGCAGACTTAGAAAGCATATTGGATATTGCTGTCTCTGGATACTGTAATCGATTCTGAGGGCTACGCAAAAAGTGATATGAGGTAAGAACTAAAGCTAGAGCTTCCAGCAAGGGGGTTGGTACATGATCAACGTTCATGCAGATAAGGCAGATGACGAGGGTTGTGGAAATGTCGGTGTATTGCATCTTGTTTGCATATGCAAAAGGCGTAGATGCATCCATTTGTTTAATCATGAAATTTCGTTTCCCTTTTCAATGATCATCAATCAGAATCGCTTTTGCCATATCGCGCCAAGAGCAGTGGTGGCACACCATGCTTTTTTGCTTTTGGAGCAAGCCTATTAAAAGTAGCTCACTATGATGCATGAGGGGGAGGGACGGCAAATGGAAGCAAAATTATTGCACACTTTTGAACTAAAAGGGAGGACAAATAGTTCTAAGCACCTGCAATTATTGTAGGTTGTGCAATTGCAAGTTGCAAATATCAAAAATTACATCTCCCTCTATTTTTTTTTTTTTGCATGCATGTGCTCTACATGCACCTTTATATGCAAGTCATAAATTGCAAAAAAATTGTGTCCCTCTATTTTTCTCTCTATTATTCTGGCTTGCGGGCTAAGGCTCTCAGCCTTCATGATGCACCAACATCATCACCAACAACTATCATCAAATAAGGAATATCTATTTGCATCATTTCGTATATGTTATTTTGTTGTTGTCATATCTCTACCCATGCACACGACGCTTTAGATCAGCGTTCAATCCTTGAGATAAGAAAAGAAAATGCTAACCATTATGCCACAATTCCAAGAAATGGATATAGCTAATTCGAAAATTTTGTGCCAAGGCCTTTGTATATAACAATATTTTGTAGTATATAGCCATATTTTGTTTTGATTTCGTAATTTTTCTAAAATGTAAAGTTCATTTTTATTTTTTTGAATGATTAGAATGCCCTATGTGAGGCAAAGATTCTTGTGATATATCAATCACCTTGCTTTGAAAGTTGGCTTGTTATTGGTTGTTGAAATACCTTTGGCCCTGCCTGCTTTCACAGACAAGGGGAGTTACTCCTATATGGAAATCACTTGGGCCAAGTGAATGATGCCACAATGTGACAAAGGGCAACTCTTGTTAGATGCTGGGGACTATTGCTCAATGTCTCCCACTTTAACCAAGCCACTATTTTTTCTTTCAATATAAGATCTCAACTACGGTGAGAATAATAGTGATTGGAGCTATGGCGAAAAGCTTAAAGAGGAAAAGAATCTTGTCATAGCTCATATCAAAGGGCATGACCACTTTCCTCAAAGAGGAAAATAATCTTGTCATAGCTCATATCAAAGGGCATGACCACTTTCCTTCAGTTGGACATTTGTTTGTGGGGGCGGATATCACATGTGAAATCGGCCTAAGTTCACAAATTTTAAGCAATTATGCTTTGAATTATTACTAGACTTTGCACCAACTTCACCAAGCAAAAGGTTATAGGATCATCTTATTCAACCTTCCGCACAAAAGGATGTCATTTACACAACCTTTCATGTTGAAGATTGTGTAATATGCCAACTATCATGGTTTTTTTCATGTGCGCAAACATGTCAACCTTGATTTAATGTCAAGGAAGGGCATGTATGTGGCCCTTCTATTGCTAAGAAGAGCCTTTTATTTTAATTGACACCTCCCCCGCTACCTTAGGGATAAATAGTATGTCTATAAATAAATAAGTAAAAGATTGTCCAATATATCCAACTTATATACCACCTGGGGTTTGAACAACATTCTAAAACATTTTAATGATTTAGGGGAGAGAGGAAAGTTTCAATTTGGCATTACATAGGAGAAGGCTTGAGAGCTTCATGCTT
This sequence comes from Diphasiastrum complanatum, assembly GCA_029204225.1. Classification (NCBI taxonomy): domain Eukaryota; kingdom Viridiplantae; phylum Streptophyta; class Lycopodiopsida; order Lycopodiales; family Lycopodiaceae; genus Diphasiastrum; species Diphasiastrum complanatum. The sequence goes on from MU832722.1 coordinate 45,338, forward strand.
TCCACCTTGTTGTAGCGTTACTCTTGAGCAAAGGCCCTCCCAAGGGAGAAGATCCTTCGACCCATACCATCGCCCTTGGAGCTATTCACACATTTCCTTTACTACTTGCAATGGTGTTATTACCTTGGAAAGGCAAGGCCTAATAAACTTCTGACATTATGTGTGGTCAGGAGGCCTAGATCAACTTGTGTATCAATTATGATAATGTGAGGTTGGGATAGTGCTCGAGAAACCTCTCTCAAGTGTCCATTTAATATCCTACATCTTTCAATGGATGTCAGCTTTTGAAAAATAATGCCTTCTAAATCCTACAACTATCAAAGATTTTTGTTTCTTATAGTGTCTAGGCTTGTTAAAGAATAGTGCATCAACTGAAACTTTTTTTGATTTGCTAAATTATATTCATCAAGATGAAAAAATTTCATAATTTTCAAAGATGGTTGGCATTCAACTATTTTTCTTGGGCAACCTAGCTCGCTCCAACAATTATTTTCTGATGGGATTTGATCTATTGTTCTTCTCTGGCCGTAGCGAAAATGAAAGGCCATCATCCCATCAGAGAAAAGACAATGATGATAAAAGGATCTTGGATTACTTTAGAGACTTGGCATATGGATCAGTTCTGATTTGTTTAAAGTCAGTTCAGGTGTCATAGACAACCATAAGGAGAATGCAAACGATTAGGCGTCTGAGACAACAATGCTCTTCTCTGTTATTGACAAAAAGAAATGTGAATCATTTAGGCATCTATGACGGCCACACAATTCTTCATTAATAGGTTTTGATAATAGAGGAGCAGTGACAAGCATTCAAGCATTCAACATGAATACAATTGTTATAGAAAATAGCGTTTTTATATAAAAAGTGTTGTAGCAACATCAATCAGATCACAGAACAATAGCACGAAGAGTGTGATCCTACTTACAGAAGTAAATAGTTGCTCTCTTTTCGAATACTCTTTTTCTCTCTCTAAATGATCACTAACTCTATGGAGTCAACTACTAGAAGACCAATTTTGGTTGTTGATCTTTGTCTACACATGGATTGATCGATGATTTCTTCTAATCGCTCATTTGCTTATATAGTTGTTTAATGAACTAATGGTATTCTATTTACAAAGTTTAAGAGATCATTAACAACTCTAGTCCTGATCCGTAGATCGGTTATTGTCGCGGAGCATGAAGACGTAGACAAGGACTTGAAATATTTTTTGGGAGCGTGATATTGCAGTCAGTCGCAACCGCATGATGATCGCAGGCGCTGACTTGTAATGCCTTGATGGTGAGCAGCAGTTCGCACATTGATCGTAGGTGATAACTATGTGGTTTCTTTCTCTCACATCCACTTCTCATAGTGACCGCAGGTTAGGCTCTTGCGATGCTTGGGCGGTTCCTTGCGGTTTTTGACTGTCGAAGCTTTACGTGTATTTTTGTAGACTGTTTGGAAAAACAATTCATTTTTGCAGATGGCCTTTGAGAGAGTGATTTCCTTAGGTGATTTGGAGGGCCCTTAGGGGTGTGGGAGTAAGATTAATTCCAACACTTCCCCTTAAGCTTACTACAACGAATCTGAATTACAATTGAGATTTATCATATCTACTAAAGTAGAATGTTTATCTCTTGACAGTAACTTTGTCAAAATATCAACCAACATATTGTCTGTATGACAATAACTTAGTACAAAGTCTATATTCTGAACTTTCTCTCTAAGAAAATGAAATTGAACTTCTATGTGTTTAGTTCTAGAATGAGTTTATGAGATAGAGCTATGCAGCTCTGATTGTCGCACTAGAGTATTGTTGGGCCAATATGTGAAAATTGCAAATCTTGTCGTAACCTTTTGAGCAAAAAATTTTCATTACTGCTGATGTAGCTGCAACGTATTCGAATTCTGTAGAGGACAACGAAATGCAATTTTCTGTTTTCTGTTGTTCCATCAAATGGGTCCTCCTGAAAGGAAACAAATATAACCTGATGTGTGTCTTCCTGAATCTGCTCTTGCTTAGCAACAATTTATGTTTCTTCTTCTTCTTTAGCTTCTCGGTTCCTTTCTACACTGGAAAGCGGCTTATATTGAGATGATGGAGAGGACATCCTCACCGAGCTCCCTTGCTGTTGGCTTGATGATGATGATGCAATCTCTGTGGTGGTTGCTTTTGATACTCTCATTTGTAAATCAGTCTCAATTGAAGGGGCTAATTCTAGCAGCACCGGTGCAATTCTACTTAGAATTTGCTTCGAACAGGAACACAGATCATGCTACACAGTAACACAGACAGAAAACACTCTCCATAGCAAGCTCACATAGCACCTGTATTTCTCAAAATAAAATTACACTGTACATATAGTTGTTCACTCAGGCAACCTATGCATGACCCAGGTTGCCGTTGGTGGGATGCGTGTCCCTTCCACTTGCCTGGTGGCGAGGCTCACTGATCCCTATCAACTGATAGGACCCACAGTATAGTAGCACAATGATTCTACTTTAATTCTAACTCTCTCCCTTAAAGTAGAGTCTACTTTTTATATAGTCATATACATAGCTTTAAAGTCAAGAAACTTTAAGTATAGAAAGCTTTGATCTAAACTTATCAAACTTTTCTCCAACAAGTGGCTTGGTGAAAATATCAGCTAGTTGTTCTTCTGTACTACAATGAACAACATGAATTTCATGACTCAGCAGCCTCTCACATATAAAGTGGTACTGAATCTCAATGTGTTTGGTTCTCGCATGGAACACTAGACTCTTTGCTAGCTGAATGCCACTTTGACTGTCGTTCTATAAAGTTGTGGGATTTTTCTGCTTCATGCCAACTTCTTCCAAGATTTGTCTCAATCATATAGCTTCATGTGTTGCACTACACATTGTCTTATACTCTATTTCTGTGGTAGAAAGAGCAATTGTACTCTGCTTCTTACTAGACCAGGAAAAGCAACTACCACAAAGCTGGAATACATACCCTGCGGTGGATCTACGATTATCATAGTCACCTCCCCAATCCGCATCCACATAACCACACAACTCAGGTAAACCCTCATGCTTCCTGTAAATCAAACCATAATCTGAAGTGCCTTTCATATAATGCAAAATGTGTTTAGTTGCCTTCCAATGCATTTCTGTAGGTGCTACATATACTGACTTACAATGCCAACAACATAGCATATATCTGGTCTAGTCATGGTAGGGTAAATCAAGCTCCCTACTAACTGCCTATATAGCGTAGCATCAAATGACTGTGACTCATCAAGCTTATAAAGCTTTTTACCTGGTTCAATAGGGGTATTTACTGGTTTGCAATCCTGCAACCTAAACCTGTGCAGTTACTCTTTGACATACGTTACCTGTGTTAAACCCACTTTGTGTCCTTTTTCCACACCTCTACTCCAAGGCAATAATGCATGAGGTTGAGATCTGTCATCTCCAATTGTTCCATGAGGTCTTTCTTGATCATGTCTATCATCTCTTGATTATTTCTCGTAATAATCAAGTCATCAACATAAAGAGCAATCAAAGCAACCATACCATCAAAGCATAAGACATATAGATTTGGATCAGAATGTGTTCTCACCATCCCCTTTGAGCAAAAGTAGGCATCAATCCTGATATACCATGCACATGGTGCTGTTTAAGACCATAAAGCGTTTTTTTCAAGCGACATACTTTATTTTCCTGTCCCTTTGGTACAAAGCCTTCAGGTTGATCCATGAACACTTCTTCTTCTAACTCACCATTTAGAAAAGCAGATTTCACATCCATCTGATACAAAGGCCAACCAAAATGTGACGCTAAAGCAACAAGTAGGTGTAGAGTATTCCACTTACATACGGGCGCAAAGGTCTCCTCATAGTCAATGCGTTTACTTTGAGCATACCCTTTGATCACCAATCTTGCCTTGTGCTTTGCTATACTTCCATCTGCATGGTATTTAGTCCTGTATACCCATTTGCAACCAATGGGTTTCTTGCCAATTGGTGGTTCTACTAAGTCCCATGTGCTATGCTTAACAATTGACTCCATCTCCTCTCCCATGGCCTTGACCCAAATGTCATCATCCTTCGCTTCACCATAAGTCGAAGGTTCTTTTCTTTGAATAATACTAGATAAGAGAGCATAATTTGCTCCATACCTTTCAGGCTATGTCTTCTCTCTTGTTGATCTTTGTAGCTCTCCTTGGATAGATGATCCTGGAAAGTCATCTATGTCGCGGCTCTCCAAAAATATCTCAAACCACTTAGGGAGCTTCCTGTCAGGTGATCGGCTTCCTGGTGAAAATGTATTCCACGGTACATCATTCTCCTTGCGTTTGTCACCTGCAACTTCAATCCTTCTTGCACCAAAAGGTTTGTCTCTACCTCTCCAACCTGTCTCTTGAGGTTGAGTAGTAGTATCTTGAGATGTATCTTCATGTTCATCACTTGGAAGGTCAGTGAATGGATCATCATTAGGAGGTATCCTCACTATACCATTTTTCCCATTGGATATATCTATTTTCTCAGCATCCTCGTCTTCATACATCTTGGATTCATCAAAGATAACATCACGGTTTACATGGAATTTGTTTTCCACTGTATCAAAACATCTATAGCCCTTCACACGCTCATCATATCCTAGGAATATGCACTTGATAGCTTTTACATCAAGTTTACGTCTCTCTTCCTTAGGAATGTGTACAAAGGCTTTACATCCAAAGATTCGCAAGTGGTTCACCTTTGGCTTCTTCTTCGTGAATGCTTCCTCAGGTGTTATCTTTGGTATGACAATGGTAGGACTTCTATTTTGAAGATAGACTGCCATACTGCATGCTTCAGACCAAAAATCTTTTGGTAGTTTCATCTCAGCTAGCATAGATCTGGCACTTTCCACAATTGTTCGATTCTTGCACTCAGCTACATCATTGAGAGCAGGGGTATGAGCTTGCGTAAATTGTCTTTTAATCCCACATTGATCACAAAGATCATTGAAGTCATTAGACTTGTACTCACCTCCACTATCTGATCTTAGGACTTTGATCTTCCTACCTATCTGATTTTCGACCAATGCTTTGAAGCTCTTGAAATTGTCAAATGCATCCGATTTCTTCTTCAAGAAGTAGATCCACGTCTTACGTGACATATCATCAATAAATGTCATGAAATAGAAGGATTTACCTAAGGACATGGTCCTCATAGGCCCGCATAAATCTGCGTGGATCAAATCCAGGATGTTCTTTGCCCTTGCAACACCACCTTTATTGAACTTCTCTCGACACTGCTTCCCATATACACATGATTCGCACCTCGATTTCAAGTGGTCTTCTATAGCAATCATGTTACCATTTTCAATTTCCTCATCAAACTGAGGCTTCCCAAGAGTGACCAAGCTTTTTATGCCACAACTCAGTTTGCGATGGAATGGACGATACGAGTCGATGTTGCCCCTTGATTGTAGCATTCAACGTGTACAATTTTGTATTGGGCTTCCTTACTCCGTCCGCAATAACTTTGAATTTTTGGTTCACATCCTTCACAAAGCAACGATCATGGAAAAATTCTACTTTCAACTTTTGATCAGTAATGACTCCAACAGAAAGTAGATTTTTCTTCAAACTAGGTACATAAAGTACCTCCCTGATCATCTTACTTTTGCCATCAGGTAGTTGGATTGAAACGGTGCCTATCCCCTGATCTTGCACACATCACCATTTGCTTGTGAAACGGACGTTCCATTATCCAACACTTTCAAGCTACTGAACCAATTCTTGTTACCTATCATGTGTCTTGTGGCTCCTGAGTCAATATACCACACTTGATCATCTTGATTAGATGACAATGCAGATATGAAGATGCTACAGTCTTCAATCTCACCCTCATCGACAAGGTTACCTGCTTGTTTTGGTTTCCCCTTGCCTTGTTCTGCCAGGAATATGCGACATTCACTCTTCCAATGGCCCTTTTTAGCACAATGGAAGCACTTGTCTTTCTTCTTGGTCTTACTGGAAGGTCCCTCATCCTCATGAGTCTTGGCAAATTGTTGTTTAGACGTCTTCTTGCCCTTGCCCTTGCCTTGTTTCTGGCGTGTCACAAGTGCATGATCGTCAGTATTTTGACGTCTAGCTTTCACCATTTCTCGTCGTTGCTCTTCCTGCATCAAGATTCCTGTGAGCTCGTCAAAGGTTGGCAATCTTTCTCTTGATGCTATTCCAATCACAAACATCTGATAAGGTTCTACAATGCCGCACAATGCATTGTGCACCATCTCCACATCACGTATGCGCTCACCAATAGAATGCAGTTCATCCCTCATTGTCTTGATTTTGGTCATGTACGTCTGAATGTGCTCTCCTTGCTCCATTTGGGCACTATTCAGCTTTGACTTCAGAAATATGATTCTAGATGATTTGACGTCTCGAATTGCTCCTTTAGCACATCCCATGCCTGTCTGGGTCTAACAACATCACAAATGTGGGTAATGATGTGATCCTTCACTGACAAGTTAATGAAGGTCAAAGCATTCCTCATCTTTTTGTCGAACACTTTGATATCCACTTCATTTGGTGGCCTTCTCTTATCACCTGTGATGACTTCTCACACGTCTTTCTCCATCAGTATGTTTTTCATTTTGAATTTCCACATTGCAGAGTTATAAATCCCGTCCAATTTGCTACTTTCACTCAAAATGGACTCTCCCATGTTTGCCAACGCAAAACTGCTTGAAACTTCTACCGTAGGCTAAAAACAATATGTCGAGGCCAACTGTGATGTAAAAAGTTGAAAATAATGACCTGCACTTTTTCCTTACTAGACCACTCGCCGCTTTTTCACCTATTTGAAAGTCCAATCGGCGTCGCCTTCTGAAATGCACTCGGTCGTCAACTCCCAACTACGTGCCCAATGGAATGGTGAAATCACTTTTGGTGCACTATGAACACTTTTTTCGCCGCAATCACTCTGTTTTGTTGTACCGTACTTGCAGGTACAGTCCGGGTGCCCGAGGTTATAGCCTTTCGTTTGGGTCAAAAGGGACAAAGGACCCAAAAATAGGGATTTTCCTTGTTTTTGAACTGTTTCTTCACCTTGAAGAAACTTCACACTTCACTTGTGAAGGGACCCAACTCAACTTTCATTGTGAAATTTTTACTGAAGTTGAATGGCTATATTTATTTCGAATCCTTTTAGCTTTCTTCAACAACCCTTCAACCTTTCATGGGCTCTTTAAGCTGTCATCCAATGGTCACTTCACTTCCATGGCCTAGATCACTCCCAGTGAAATCAATCATGGTCGTTGAATCGTATCTCCTCTCAATCTTGCAGCTGTGATCTTTCCAAGGCGCTGAAACAGGGTACTTCGGCCGCTGGACACTTTGGAGTGCTACAACTCCATTCCCTTCAACACGCGTGACAGCCTCCTCACGGCCTCCTCCTTCTTTGCTTCTTAGCTCAAGTTTCCAAGCTTGCTACTCTCATGATTCCACAACCATATCTCTCTCTCTCTCTCTCTCTCTCTCTCTCTCTCTCTCTCTCTCTCTCTCTCTCTCTCTCTCTCTCTCTCTCTCTCTCTCTCTCTCTCTCTCTCTCTCTCTCTCTCTCTCTCTCTCTCTCTCTCTCTCTCTCTCTCTCTCTCTCTCTCTCTCTGGGCCGTGGCTATCCACGACCTCTTGGTAGCATGTTCAACTTCTAGGGCACCCTCCTATGGATTCTCACATCTTCCAAAACGGTTCAGAATGGAGAGAAATCTCTGATTTTGTGCTCCCAAACCCCAGACCAGGGCTTTTTACACAAATCTGTTCTTGGCTTCTTATACATAGTGTTCTGACAGGCCTATCCTCTTGCTCTGAGGTCGTCCTACTGCTAGAACTCTGATGCTTCAATCCATTTGTCAAATGGTATTCGATTGAATGCACACTGATTGCAAACGCCAAATAGCTTGCTTCAGAATTTCAAAATTCCATTTGCTGAGGTTCTGATTCAGCCGACAGCTCTTGTCTCTGAATCCTCACACAGTCTCAAGCTCACCAAGCTTTTGTGTGCTAAACTCTCTGCACCAGTGCTCCTCCTTCTGTCTTCAACCCACCGTAAACCCCGAACTCTCAGAAGACAATTCTCCCGAAGCTCTCTTCAACGATGATGTTGTACTGTTGTACACTCCCTGTAAGGCTCTGATACCAACTTAGAATTTGCTTCGAACAGGATCACAGATCATGCTACGTAATTAACACAGACAAAAAACCCTCTCCACAACAAGCTCACATAGCAACTATATTTCTCAAAATGAAATGACATTGTACCGTTGGCAAGACGCGTGTCCCGTCGACTTGCCTCATTGCGAGGCCCACTGATCCTTATCAACTGATAGGGCCCATAGTACAGCAGCACAATGATTCTACTTTAATTCTAGCTATTTTGATATCTTCCTACACAGTTAGCACACTGGCATGCATACACAGAATACCAAACTACAATCCTAGCCTGAAAAATTAATTACATACTAATTTATAGAATTGCTTAAAAGCAATCTGTTCGAAGGCGATGGATCTTTTGTTCAAGGCTCTTAGCAGGTACTTTGTATTTCTATTAGAAATGGTGTACTTTTGCTCCGGTAAGAATATGGAAACAAGAGCAAATCACTCAATCTCTTGATATTGGGGTCTCTGATATAAGAAAGTTAATATCTCCTTTTCTCTAGATAAGATTTCTCCCGAAAAGCTCCACTCCCAGTGATGAAGTCGGGCTTAGTAACGGACATACTACCATCCAAAGGCAAACCTAAGGCACAACAATAAAATCCTTCTGTAATAATAATTTCTTGATTTTGGACAATGGTGAAAATATGTCCCTCCTCTGTCTCACTCAGATTTTGGATTAGCTCATGGCACACATCTGTAAGAATTCCTGATGGATCGAATTGAAGGAGTCCTTCAATCCGTGCTTGTATGACTAATGGCTGCAAAACCGGTAAGACTGGTTTTGGATGCGTTTTGAACACAATCGCCATGACGATAGTAATGGTAAACTAGCAATGGCGGAAGAGAGCTTAGTCATAAAAATTCGCGAAATCAGAAAACAAGAGTGATGGAAAAGATGTGGTGAAAAAATAGAAGTGTTTGAGGTTTTTGGTATATTGATGATATATCGGCGGATTAGACAATGAAAGCGTGTCCTTCGTTTTGAAGGTATAGACTCAACAATAAAGTATCTAGTCCTAAATAAATAAATAAATGAAAAATAGACAAAATACACAAATGCTTCGCTTAGTTCGCAAAAGTTCAGCTCGGTATTTATGAGTATTGAACTGCAAAAATAAATAATATACACAATCTATGAAACAATGTATATGTTTGGTAGCGAAGACAATCGTTTTTTTTTGTTAATATGTATGGGCGAAAAATATATGGGCGAAAAATGAGAAGGTTGACTGTGTCGCACTTTTCGCTTCCCAAAATGGTAAATTGAGCAACATAACAAATTCCAAAGATAGTGTCGCATTTTTTGCAAACTATCATGGAAATTATAAACGCGAAGGTGTCGGGTTTTTTGCATATTTCCAATATGTTGTTAACATGGAAACATGATGGAAACGAAGGAACATAACAAAATGTTATGCAACATACTAGCGAAATATTATTATTTTTCGCAAATTTTCTAAAGGTCAAAGGTGGAACAAAGGTAAATCCCGAAAAATGCAAAGGTATCGCAATTTCTGTGTTCCCAAAAATGGTGGATTTACTTAACATACCATATTCCAGAATGGTGTCAGGTTTTTCACAAGGAATATGATAGTGATGAAGTGAAGGTGTCGGCATGTAGCGAAGGTGTCGCCTTTTTCGCACATTTTGCAAAGGTGAAGGATTGACAAAAAAAATGGAAATAACAAGTTGGTTGAAATGTATACAGTGTCGCAAATTTTGTTACAACATATGGACGAAAAATGCGAAGGTGCAAATGTCGCAAATTTCGCAAACTTCAATGGAAATTATTGGACCAAAGATAAGGTTTCTCCAAACTGGATAAAATGTGAATAGTTTCACAAATTTCAGAAATTTCACACAAACTGGACTTCACCATATTTATGGGAAATTAGTCATAGTAGCGCTTCACTCTTGAGCCATTTACTCAAATATCAAGTAAATGTCCTTCAAGATCGGCTAACTGCAGTGATCCATTATTAAAAATTTCTGACTTTATAAGGTCCCATTCATCTGGTATGTAATTTCCTAGGAAACAACATGTGTCTGTTATCATACAGAAGCACGTAGTCCCCTCATTTAATTTTTATTTTTTTAGTAGATTGATCGAAAATTTCTTTCCTTTTATTCTGAACTCATTCAGTCTCAATTAATAAAAGACGACGATCCTCCTCTAGTTGTATCGAAGCTATCATTTGCTCCCGAAGACTATCGTGTTCATTCATTTGCTCCCGAAGACTATCGTGTTCATTCATTTGCTCTTCATTACTAATGCGAAATGTCGGAACTTCAAATTCTATTGGTAATATGGGATGCATTCCATACACAACATAGTATGGAGTCTGCCTAGTTTTGATCTTTTTGGTAGTTCAGTATGTCTATAAGACAGATCGTAACTTCTGATCCCAATCAAAAGAATGCCTTTTGGTTACTTTATTCAGAATTTTACACAAAATTCTGTTTGCCCGCTTCGTAAGCTCCTCCTTAATAAAAACCTGATTATAACTTGAGAATCCATCCAAAAAGCTATAATGTTCATGACTAGCTACCTGGTCAAGAATAGTATATGTATAAGGCAGAGGATGATAATACTTTGTTGTAGCAGCATTAAGTTTTCTAAAATTGTGGCAAACTCTAATCTTGCCTATCTTCTTCTTATGTACTATAACTATTGGTGACACCCACTCACTGCTTAGAACATGATATATAATACCCGCTCTAAGACATCTATCTAATTCGTCTTTAACTAACAAGAAATACTTTAGATTTAATCTATATTGTCTCTGTCTAACAGATATTATTCCCTGAATAAGATCTATTCTATGTTTCTCCCCATTTAACTGGTATTCCTATTAAATCGTCCATCGACCAAGCAAATACGTTTTGATATTTCCTGAAGAAGTAATGTATACTCTTCATGTTCCTGGTCTGATTGGTTATTTTACATAATCTATTTTATCTACCATTCCTTCGATTAGGCTTCCTCTGGTTCCACCCAGAACTTCCCTCGACTCAGATGTTGTTGGTAATTCCATGTCCTCTTCCTCGTCAATCTCATAGCATTCTATGAAATTGATCCATGATTCAGTAGGTCTAGCTAACTCCTCAACCCATCTCAAAAGGTGACCCCCTATTGGACTGGCTGTGAGAATGTCTGAAAAAAATATTTCTTTGGTAGACCAATTTATAATAGCATCTGCTTGATATAGCCATGGTGTTCCAAATAATATTGAATATGGTGGTGTACCTACTGGGTTTATGACAAAGAAATTCATAACGAACGTCTCTGTCTCTATAACTACACTAATACCCTTTAGCTCACCTACTGGTATGCATTTGGGTGTGTCTGCTAAATGGATTTCATGGTAAGTAATAGGTTGTATCTATTTTTCTAGTCCTAGTTCCTTAACCATTGTTTCAGTTCTTAAGTTGATACTGGATCCTGAGTCTATTAGTATTCTATCTATAGTATGATCTCCTATAATAGCACTAATCTCTGGGACTCCACAATCTCCTCTATCTACATATTCTACTTTATTACTGTATGCAGATTTACTTAATGTGACAAATCTCTCCCCTTCCTCAGTCCTTACGGACTGAATTCCTTCATCCTCTAAAGTATAGCTCGAGGATGATGTAGGTGTCTCACCTTTATATTTATCCTTTTCCTAGGATACCGTAATTCTTTTATGACTTTCCCCCGTCGGTGTCTCCATCTGATCTCTGAAGGTAATCTCCTTCTTCTTTCAGTGGGTTATGACATCGTCTTGGTAGAGCCATGGTCATCCTAATAATACTTTATTAGACAATTCTCTTGTAGTCCTTAATATAATAAAATTCATTTGGAACTAATGGTCTCCAACATAGATTCTTTTTTTTCTATATGAATTCCTACTCTTTGATTTCCTATAAGAAGATTCTTCTTCTGATGAAGAGAAGATGAATACTTTGAAGACTCTTCGTCATCTCCTGAATCAAATTCTGATTCAGAATTGGTAGACGATTCAGATTCTTTTGTATGTTTCGATTTAGGCTTTTTACTACTTTTTCTCTCATTCCTCCGTCTATGAGAAATTCAAGAAGTTTCGTAATTTTCGGCAAAGGCAATGACATCTTCCAAAGAGGTCATCAATCCATGTCGACAATAACGATCCATTTTCTTAGGCAAACCGCCCAAGAACCATTCGTTTTGCATAGGAACCGAATACTGGGCTTCTAATTTTCCTATTAAATGCTTAACTCTATGAGTATATTTTCTAAGTGATTCCTTCGACTTTTTCTCAACATAATTAAGCCGAGCCAACAATCTAGTGGAGTATCCTATCTCCCTAAACTGCTTAAGGTATGTTGCTTCTAAAGTGTTCCAAGTATTAACCATTTCGGATACTGATTGATTGTACCAACTCCTAGCCCGCTTTCGTAGAAGACCTGGAAAAATTCTAACTTTGTCCTCGTCTCTATGTTCTTTATTTGCTATAGTAATAGATTCAAACTAAGACAAATAACTGGCCGCATCTTCAGACGATGATCCCTTAAAGAAATCGTATATGATTTTGGTAGATGTGGATGGCACTGGGTTCGCCATATTATCAAGTGATGAACTAGGAGGACTAGGATCTAGACTACGCTCAGATGATGGTTCTGATGAAGAAGATTTTGATTCCAAACTTGGTTCGAAAGTGGAATCAGACGAATCTGATTCTGATGAGTCTGTAGAACTTGGTGTTTTAACGGATCTTTTCTCAAATGAATCTACAGACGTTGTAGTAGCGTTTAGAACATCGTTAAACACTTCAGGTGTTAATCTTGCTCTAACTAGTGAATTTCACAAATACAAATCTCTAGATTTCCTACCAGCTCTGTTCTATTATATTCCTCCACTTCAATCATAGTTAGAACCTCTTCATTGTAGATAATGTGCACTTGTTTTCGATTTGTGTGGCCATCCATTTTAAGGTCTTGATCTAGTGGCATCCAAGTCCCAATTATTCTTTTCCATCTCTGGTAACTAAGTGAGAGACTGTGCATTTGTCTCTCAATATGATAACAGAAGGTCATAGAAGATTTTTTAATTCTACATGCAATTTCTCCGATTGTCGTACAATCCCAACTTGGTCTGAAAGAACATCGTCTAGTAATTCCTTACAAACAAATAAAGTAGGTGTTTTACAAATGTTTGCACTTGAAAATAAATCAACAAATACATTTAAAGAAAGAAACCAACTTAATCTAATGACTTTAGATCCAATGCTTACTTTCATTTAGTTTCTCACAGCAAAATTGTTCTTGCATGTTTTGAACCAAGTGTTTTTACCTAGAAAATTTGTAGCATTTTTAGACATTTTTGAAATGTGTTCTACATGAAAGTTTCTCAAAATTTAGCAACAAGTTGTCTTCATGAGGGCAAATATGTCTGTGAAATGGTCTTTGAGAACCATCTCCTCATAGCAGATTTTTTTTTTTTTGCTAGTTATTGTTGCATGTTTGATTCGTTTACAACCTGTACTTGAACATTTCTTTTTTAGATTCGGAAAAAAGATATAGCATTGTTGGGAACTGCAACCATCTAATCTTGAGAAAATGTGGTTTAGTAAGTGAAAAAAATGTGTCCAAAATTAAATAGAATAAACTTTTTCAGCTTCTAGTTTCTATAGTGGTTCTTTTTTTATAGTGCATGCTACAGCCTAAAAATTTCATGGTAGCTACTACAAGTTAGGACACCCATGCTTGTTGATCCTATTTGGAAATCAATTGAGAATCGAGTGAGAATGAAACGTTTGAAATTCCAACAAGTCTTTTTGCCTAAAAATTCTCAAAATTGGGTTTCTGGCTTGTTCTCTCTAATGATTTATTGGTTTAGGGTCAAACTCTTATAGTTACCTAACAATGGTAAAGTGACATTCTTACAAAAAACATTTGACTTTTGATAACGTATAAGTTAGTTTCACATTGGCTATTTGGATACATAATTGCATGCATGCAATGTTTGAACTAAGTAATCCTTATTGAATGAACACTTTTTAATAAATTGTAGCTGAAAATAAACTTTCCTCAATCGCATGTCATTTTGCAATTCTTTGTTTGGCAAGTAGGAATCTTTTAGTGAATGAATTTTGGAAAATTATTATTGGCATGGCTGCCATACATGAATCATAAGCAAGTTTCGCTATTCAAGATACTGAAATTACATTTGTCTAGTATTTTTTCACATTATTTTCTATTACATAATTTATTTGCTATTTTTGGGAACATGACTTTTCATATACATGACATATGGGACTTAGCGATCGAGGATGCATGAAATTTGTTAAGAATTAACTTGGTAGCGAATTAACTAAAAGTGTTGATTTAGTGAATGAATTTAATGTTGCATACTTTTGGTCAAACTAATGCACATTTTATTTCATGATTAATGTAAACTTTCTATTAGTCGTTGTTTCTTTTTATGACACAATTTTATGTGTACCCTATGAAACACTTACACAACACCCAATTTTTGTTAAAGCAAGTAATGGCTCAATTTCATTGTGTTTATAAGGATCAAAGTTTCTATTGAACTAGAAAAGTAAGTACCTTCCCTTGGTAACTAGATAAATTCATCTACTCAGTTGAATCATTTATTATGTCGAATCCTATATACAGGGTGTGAGCATAATAACACCACCACCCCCCCCCTTTGAACAGGTTTTGTCCTCAAAAAATTAAAGAAAACCAGAAACCCAGTTTCGATAACTTCCAACACTTACCTATAGAATCATTATTTTTAATTTGACTTCAAATATCAACCAACTATTAGAGATAGAATGATCTTTCAATTGTTTATCTCTACTTTGGAGTACAAACTCAGATATGAAAAGTACACTAGGCAATAAATTTTCCAATCGGATTTCACTATAAGTTAATAACATCACCTTCATGTAAAATACCTTACATGAAACACTGGATGGCCTATAGCCTAACACAAGGGATTGAAGTTAAAGAAAACTAACGATCCACAATTCTCTTGGTAGAAATACTTTTAGAATATCCCAAAATCTACGATATAACAATTCGTCCTACTAGAATATCTAGGAGATCCATCAAGATAAAAAAGGACTTTAACTCAACTCTAAGTATTCCTGATACTCTCTTGAGTTAAATGCCCCTGTTTATAGCATTTCATGCAAGAAAATAACAATCATCCCATCTCAGCAGATTTGCCTACCTCCCAAATAGTCGTAGATCTAGGCTCACCACAAGCATTTACAGACCACAATCTGTAGTAGAGTATCGTCCACTAAAATAAGCAAACTCCATAAGTAAAAATAATTTACTCAACAAAAATGCTTCTGAAATACATATGTCAAATCACTACAGTAAAGAGTTTTGGATTTTTAACATACGGATCTAAATTCTTAACTCATTCAATTGAGCACTGTGGGATACAATCACTAATGAACTGAGTCTATTTCTCCTATGAGAAATACTCTAAACCAAAAACATCGTATATTTTATGCACATAATTTTTACAGATGAATCTTGATGACTCACAAATCATGTGTCTTACAAGCAATATAATCCAAAATAAATAGTTTATGGTGAATTCTCTTCACACTGCTCATTTAATCAAGTAAATTTATCTAGGAGTAACCAAGCTACTCAAGTTAATTGCCAATAATATAGAAATCTTAAATGTTCAGGTGCAGATCTCAATTGTATTAGCACAACACCACATTTGAATTCTTATCCAAATCATTTCTAAGTTAACAAATAAATTTTCCACAAAAGGATTTGTTAACTTGCAAGTAACCGTTCTAAACAATACTTGTCCATGTGTTTATGTTCTCAACACTTGATTTGAGTGCACCAAATAAATCCATTAACCAAGAATACATAATAGATCCATACAAGATTAATTGTGCACATATGAGTATACTCTTAATATGACCCGATACATAAACATACATCATTATTTGGCATATTCCTCTAAAATTCACATAAGTTACTCACATATCTCAATGAGAATCTTATAACTCATCTATCGTAAGAATTTCTATATCTCATAAGTAAATAAACGTGTATGGGAATTATTTGAGATGAAGAACATATCCACTCTCATGAGTTTTCCGACTCAAATTACCTCTAACAACATAATTCTTCCACTTAATCAACCCCTCCTTGATCCTAGTACTCAAATTAAGGTTAGGTTGATCCAATACAAACATTTTAGACTCAATGTTATGTTCAAAATTACTCCTATCCAGAAAAAAATTGAGATTAGTAATTGTTGATCTTTCTTTGTACTACTTATAAATAATGATTTCAAATTTTAAACCATCTCTAGTTCTAGATTGTTCCACACATTCCCTAGAGAATTTTTTTTATTCAAAAAGTTTTAGTCCTATATCTTACTCTGGATTTGTCCCATAATGCTTTTAGATAATCACATTCCCATACATTACTTGGCTTACTTTCGAAACCTGTGCAACTAATAGATCCTTTGATAGAGTTTATCCCCCCCCCCCCTTTATAGAAATTATCCAATTTCTACAAAGGTTAGCTAGAGAGATAATATATGAAAATGTCTACATCTAGTAATAAGTGTTTCTCAGAAAGGAGTCACTCTATTACAACCAAGACTTTTCTTCCAAACATTTTCAACTCAAGTGACAATAACCATCATCCATCTAAAATCCACCTATGCATAAGAGACAACCCGAGTTTAAGAAATTGGAATACAATGCTCTTGGAATCTACTTGAATTCCAAGTCTTATTCATACAAATGGTAGTAACATCAAGTTGGAAGGAACCATATGAAGTCAATTTGATGTCTAGTATTCAAGACATTTCTAATAAGTAAGGATTCAAGAAAGTGAGAATTAGCTATACGGGTTTCCGATTTTGTGAATTATGAAATACCCATTTGGAATCTAAATTAAACCTTAGAATTTCACAAAATATCCCATAGCATCTAGTTTTAGATTGATAAAAAATAATTATTCAACTCTACCATTTTTGTCAATATGATTCTTATAGTCCTAAAATCTTCCCTTTCAAATTATTGATATCCCATACCACCATCTCTCCCTCCAAAAGGGATCCTTAACCCATTAATCTGACTTTCCTCGAGATTCCAACTGAATCAATCTAGTTTTCCTATAATCTTCATAAGAAAATACTATTTACTATCAAAGATTGGAGAATCCATTCATTTGGATGACTAGCATGCCTTTTAGATGGATATACAAGATCCACACATGACTTTATGATTAGAGATGAAGGACCAGCATGGCTCATTATCACATGTTGGACTCTTTTCGTGCCTCCCTAATCGGTTAGATCTAGAGGGCAAAGAAGGGGTTCTGTGTGTAGTATCGAGCTTCGATCCAATAGGGAGAGGCGTAAGCAACGAAATAGAAGTGGGGATCTAGGCTTGCTAAGGTTGTCAGTCTTAGCTTTGGATTGGATAGTGGAGAAATGCTCTCTCTCTTTTTGGTCCTTTCTTGGTTTCGTTTGTTTGTGCTTATCTAGGCACCCTTGGCTCTAGATCTTCTCCCTGGAAAGTTGGTCTTCTCAAGGGAGGTGAATAGTGAAAGAAATCCTACCTACGGATCTTAGTAATCGCTCCATGGTTTTCTTAGAGAGAGAGAGAGAGAGAGAGAGAGAGAGAGAGAGAGAGAGAGAGAGAGAGAGAGAGAGAGAGAGAGAGAGAGAGAGAGAGAGAGAGAGAGAGAGAGAGAGAGAGAGAGAGAGAGAGAGGAGAGAGAGAGAGAGAGAGAGAGAGAGAGAGAGAGAGAGAGAGAGAGAGAGAGAGAGAGAGAGAGAGAGAGAGAGAGAGAGAGAGAGAGAGAGAGAGACAGAGAGACAGAGTTTTATTAGGAAGAGTAGAAGAAGATGCAATACAAGGGAAATGGCTCCCTCTTATAGATTTGAGAGGTGAGCCCCCTTCACTCTGATTGGCTATTGAAGTTCCATCATGATCACTATCTTGACCATCAAGATCACTTTGTGTTTCTTGAGGTCAAGTTGTGTTTCCTAACTTAGGAACTTTAAAAAAGCTAAGTTTAAAATACTTTATTAAATAATTGTGCTCCATGGCACTTATCAGCCGAAGGCCCAATGTTGGACTCACACACGCACAGGATGCCAATTGATCGCCTATTTCTAATACTTCCGACTCTCTACTTTATTTATGTATTGTTTGGGCTTATTACAGAAGCCTCTTGCCATATTCTAGAATATTATATGTCATTCCCAAAATCGAACAACATCACATAACCAACCCTTCCAGGTTAGTGATAAGCTTATGAATCCCTCCTGATCTCAGAGTATTAACTCTAGGAAGTAAGCTTCTATCAGACTACTAGGTCGAATGTGATCCATGTGCTAAATTTCTGCTTCCATCATCACAAGTTACATCCCAATTCTATGGTTAATCTCATGGTTGTAAAGATATCTTTTATGAATTCAACTAAATGAATTTCTAGTTTAAAAATCCATACCTTGTATTATGCAATTATTCTTAGGCATTATACCCCCCCCCCTCCCCCCCCTTTTTTAGAATTTTCAATCCCCCAAAAATTTCAATTCGCTAAAGCACAAACAAGATTCAAAGACATAGAGAAAATGTTAGGTTTATTTCTAGCGTTGTTTACCATAGGAAAAAGTTTGAAAAAAAATCTCCATGACCATGTTATCCTATAATTCTGTTGAATTTATTGATACACAAAAATCATTTACTCAACCAAAGGATTAAAGTAAGGGAACTTCAATTTTTTAACTTCAAACAATTCACATCACTTACAATTTTTTCAATAAAAGATTGAACCATTTTCCTTTTATTAACCGGCTTGGCATTACTTTGTCAATGTCATTAAACTATCAAAACTCAGAATATGAAATTACATGAATGGAAAACCATTCAAATTAGATTTTAGCAACTTTTAAATAGTACTCATCAAAATTCGTTTGCTAGATAAAGATTCCAATTCTCATTTATTCTCTCTGGTCATTTCATATTATCGGACGATTTTAAATTCAAATTTGACGATAACTTGCACAAGCTTTTACTTGACCCATTTCAAATGATCAGAATTGATTAGAAATGTATCAGCAAAAAAAAAATGATTTCAAAATTTGACCAAATTTGAAATTTAACAGAAAAGAAAAAGATTAATTTAAATTCTCTATCTGGGAGTATTTCACTCTAGAAGTTAAATTGTCATCACGGTACTCAACTGCTAGCAAATTTCATGTACTAGGTACAACAAAATTTGTAGTTTCTTTTGTCATTTTGGATTATCTTTACCCAAAAAATTAAGTTAACCTTAGTGAAAACAATGTGATCAAATCTGACTGAATGAAAACCTTACTACTCTAAGTTCATTTTGGCAAACTTTACACAAAAAACAACAAGACTTCTAATGGCGATATCTTGAGCTACAATGCATCAAGAAAGCATAGTACAAAGGGTAGGCATGTATGAATGTCATGTCATTCTGCCACCTTAGCTTCACACATGCAAGTACATATGACTGAAAATCAAGTAGGGGGGCACACTTTTTTGGATTTCTTCAAAATACATGTTAGGCTTTGCATGCCCCCCTATATCAATCTCTTAGAGGCCTGTGAAATGTTCATACAAGTCCTAAAGCTTAGTATGGGCTGAGAATGAGCAAAAACATGTGTTTAAGAGGGTGCATTACCACCAATCCTTGGTGAATCAAAGCACAAGCCTCTGACCACCAAATTCAGAGGTCTATGGCTTGATTAGAAGGCCAAAAGGACTATCAAGGGGACTAGATAAGTACCGTCAATGATGCCTTTATTGTTTAGGAAAATTAAATCTCCAAAAAGACATGAAAATCATCAAATTTAAGCTCATCTTCGGCCTTGCATGACCTTCTAATACTGATAGGTTAGCTTCAAATGATGGGAAACATGCATGCAAAGTTTCTAAGCAGTAGGAAAAACCTTCAAAAAGCTTTTTTTTTTTTTTGACAAATTTCTAGGTTTTCTACTATGTTCTGACAAAGAAAACCCTCATGCAACCTCTTATTGATCCCTACTAACTCAAAACAACTTGTATCAACCTTCTATTGTTCTAATTTTGCTAGATAATAGCTCTTACTACTTGTTTCTAGCCAAATATTCTCAAAAGCAAGTTATTTTTGACTGAAAAATAGCCTAAAACTATAAATCTTGCATAATCTGAACATGCAATCATTAATTTAGCAAATAGTGGTTACCTAACAAAAAGTACACTTGCTTGGAGTATTCTAAGCATTCTCTATGACATTAGAGACATCAATGCCAAACTTCACCCGAGGAAAAAAAATTTCTCATCCAAAATGGCTGATATAGATTCAATTATTAATCACTTGAACAACTTCAAAAATCTTCTTAAGCGAATGTTTGCAAGTGGCACATAAATCAACGATGCAGATGCCGTCATGACTCTCCTTTCGAGCCTTCCTGAAACTTACAAAAATTGGGTGATTTTTATTTCCACTCAACAAGGTCTTACATTAGAGTGAGTTTCATCTATCCTACTGCAGGAAGAGATTTGGAGAAATGTATCTTCATTGTCTCATTCGACACCAGAATCGAAAGCTCTTTATTCAAAGAAATTTGATAAGAAGAAGAAATCAAATAAAGCACGAAAGTCGAATAATAATTTGAATTTAAGACAAGGCACAAATTTGAATTCACCTTCATCAAATTTAAAAACGTTTTGCAAATATTGCAAATGACCTAGACATTTGCTGGAGGACTATTGAATTCTCAAATCAAAAAAGCAATAGCAGCAGTATGCTAATGTAACAGAAGGTTTCGAAGACCTCAACAAAGAAGTTAATGAAGCAGCATTTATGGAAAATGAAGACTGATAAGATGTCGAAGTTCGTATTTGGATTCAGGTGCTACTCAGCACATAACAAACCAACAAAATTGGTTTCATGAGTACATTCAAGCTAAGACTCAAAAGTAAGTCTCATTGGGCAATAACAGTACTCATTGTATTGATGGTATTGGCACTTTCAGTTTGCAATTTTGAGATGGTACTACTTTCATTCCAAATGTTCTTCATGTTCTAAATCTTACCAAAAATCTACTTTTTATAGTAGAATCACTGATTTGGGCCATAAAGTCAAATTTGATTCTAATACTTGTTCGATATTCGACAAAAGCATAAAGATATTCGCACTAGGAAAGAGGCAATGTAATCTATATAAGCTTAGTCATGGCAATGCTTCGACTGTTCAAGATCTATCTGCTTCTACTTTGGAGGATAGAGACTTACTATGGTATTGGGGTTCATACACTTTTCAAAGGGTGATATGCATTTTTTTGAAAGGCATGACTCTTCTAAAATGCTACATGCCCATGGTTTGAAAATCTGATTCTTTGTGGATGGCCACTAACGTACTTGGGGCACCATGAATGATATGCTTGGAAATTAAAACCGGACAAGCCATTGTAATGCTTGTTGCAACCAGGTTGTCCCCATCCACGGGCCCTAGTTAAGTGAGAGAGTGTGAGTGATCCCCATCCAAGGGCCCAAATTAAGTGAGAGAGCATTACTCACATTCTCTCACTTGGTTGGGAGCTTGGTTGCAACAAACATTCAAAGCCTATGCTATACCTAGCAAGTGTTGAATGATATTATTAAAAAAATGATACTATATCAATACCAAGGCAAGATCCATATTTTGTTCTTAGTCCATGTAGTAAGATGAGTATCGCCTAGGTGACAACCAACCTAATTACTTAAATCTCATGTAGTAATATGAGTATAGCCTAGGTGACAACCAACCTAATTACTTAAATCTCATGTAGTAATATGAGTATAGCCTAGGTGACAACCAACTTAACTAATTAAGACTTAATCTAAGTATTGAATAAACTGATAACTAGAAAATAAAACTATTATCCCTGGTATCACAAAATCAAAAAAAATTAGATTTTTAGACCTAGTATCACGATATCATATACCAACAAGATAGGTTTTA
Organism: Diphasiastrum complanatum; assembly: GCA_029204225.1. Classification (NCBI taxonomy): domain Eukaryota; kingdom Viridiplantae; phylum Streptophyta; class Lycopodiopsida; order Lycopodiales; family Lycopodiaceae; genus Diphasiastrum; species Diphasiastrum complanatum. Next base: position 67,488 of record MU832722.1, read on the forward strand.
CGATATCCAAGCTAATATAATCCACTTCTCAACCCTCTATAGTATCATGTATGAAAAAATTAAATATTGTGACTAATTTTTTTGGGGTTTGTTTTGAAGTGGCATCTGTTTTACGTCCTTGTGTAAAGAAAAATATATTAACCTACCTCACCAGAAGAGAAGGAATACAACTACCTATCTATTTCACGAAGAAAACCTCTACCAATCAATTATGTTTGGTGGTGGTTGGGGGAGGGAGACAACGCTACTGAAAATAGCATTGCCTCTACCTTACTCACCACTCATGTGGCTCGACATGGAGGTATGAGGTGACGATATTTTCAATGGCTTCCCTCTCACCCATTACCTAGCATCTTGTTTGGAGTTACTCAAGATATATCTTGAGGTCACCTCTCTATCCAAACAAGTTGACACAACACTCCTTTGTACTTTGTTGCCTTTTGATGGTCTTGGAGTGATGATTTCACGTGAATGGGCACAAGTCCATTTCCAAACATCCATTTACCTCCTAATCTACAAGA
>MU832723.1:2500-5000 GCA_029204225.1 Diphasiastrum complanatum
TTAAAAGAAATATGATAACAACCCAAGTGGTTTAATAACAATAAAATTCATTGTAAAAGACTTCGCTTGTATGTAAACTAGCACATCCTTTAATTCAACAATAGGCTTTCTTCATGTCGAATCAGCCAATTTGATATTTCTTTGGGTTGGTTGAATATTTTCAAACCCAAGGCATGAGCCGCGTCTTCAGTTATTATATTGACACTTGAACTTGAATCAATTGGCACTTTCTCAATGTAACTATTCCATATTGATTGATAACATGGCTCAACAATACTCCATATGGTACACCAAACACACACTTGTTTGCATTCATGGCAATACAAGTAGTAGTCCAATTGATCAAAGAACTCTCAATACCCTCAAGAATGTATTGATAGAAAGGCATGAAGCTACAAATACTTTGTAGAGAGAAACTCTCCACCTATGATCCAATATTTTACTTCATACACGATGAGAGGGTCATAACCATGCAAAGGTAAGCATCCAAACATGAAATGTCACTAATATGTTTCTTATAACAATCAATCCTCATGAGACTCAAAACATAGACTGAATCCCAAAATTTAGACTGAGGACATCTCTGGTCATTTCTCTCTCTTTTTTCAAGGGGAATCCCCCAGTATATGTAGGAGATGGGGAGGATTTGCCACATTGGAATGATGCCAACAAATGTTGATGGCTCATAATCACATCATAAAGACTCACTTGCCTAAGGCCCATGTGATTTCGTCATTTATCTTTTATTACCCATTAATTGTGCATGGGCATCTTGCATTCTAGTGGTCCACATCTTGACTTTTGTATTCTCGAAGGATGGTGAAGAGGCGACTTGCTACTTTGCCATTTTCCATTCTCCTTTAGAAAGGCAAGGTCCTCTGTATTTTGGTCAAGGGACGCATCAGCTGTTCGAACTACCTTGGTTTCTACCCACTTGGTGAGATAATCCGTAGCCACGATGATATGTTGGGTTTGTGAACTTCTTGATGCTGGATGGATGGGACTGATGTAGTCCAATCCCACTTTTCAAATAATGCTTAAGCTAGAAATAGATGTAATATATCATAGTTTAGTCTTCTCGGTCTTATAGCTCATTGAGACACATCACATTTTCTTAAGTATTCTTCCGTATCCTTATGAATTGCCAGCAACCAGCATCCAGATTGCAAAATCTTGCAAACTGTAATATCAGATGCAAAATGACCACCACCCTTGTGCAATAACGATATGATTTGGGTGTTTTCATGTGGAAGAACACATTTTCGGAGGATGCTATCTCATCCTCATCGATACAATTGGCCAGCAATCAACTGGTAAGGTCTAGCCTTAAGTATCAACTTCTATTGTTCTATCTTTGGTAGGGATTTATTTGGTTGGCCCCGCATTGGATATTCACACATATCTGTGGCCCATTCCGGTACTATATCAATATAGAATAGGGCAACATCTGGTAACTTATCATCAGGTTGGGTTGTCGTTTCCTTTCCTTTGATTTGATACACAAGATATGCCATATAATATTGCTTTCCCTTGCATACCACTATTTGGAAATCAAACTCCAACAACAAAAGTAGCCATTGGATGATTTGTCCCGGGTTGCAAGTTTTATTCACTAGATAGAGCAAGGGTTGATGGTCCATATAAAATGCAAAGTCGGTGGCCATCAGATAGTGTCAAAACTTCTTGATCGCATAGATCATAGCCAGTGCTTCCCGCTCTGTTCTGTGGTTTAGTAGTTCATTTCTGATTCACTGAGTTGTCGGTTGGCAAATCGGATCGGAAACTCCTTTTTACATTCTCATGGTTGGGTCAAGATGGCTCCAACTACATACTTTCAAGTATTGGTATGCACATGGAACTCTATTGTCCAATTGGGCAGTCGTAAGATTGAATTGACAATGAAGATCTGATAGTAGTTAGTGTGGCCCTTGAAAATGTAAACCTCGTGAATCGTGCCCCAAAGGAATCAACAATGACCCTTATCTTTGATACATCTGTGACGATTCTGTGTCTTGATACAATATGACCCAATATTAGGCCATGTGTCACCCAAAACTAACACTTCCCTGGATTCAAAGATATCCAGTACTTGCAGCATTGAATCAATGCTTTCTCCAAATTGGAAAGTGTTCTGAACTAGGCCCGTGCATGCCCAGATCATCCAAGAAAATCACAAGAAACTTTTGCAAGTATATTTTGAATTTCACTTGCATGACTCTCTAGAAGGTACTAGGGGCATTGCAAAGACCAAATGGCATTACCTTATAGGCATACATTCTCCATTCAGTGCCGAATGTTGTCTTATGTTGATCTTCTGGCACTATCTTTACTTGATTGTAGCCACTAAAGTCGTCCAAAAACTGTAAGCTTCACATAGATTCTCATTTTGCCATTCTTTTTGGGTACTATGACTGTTGGCGATACCCATTATGTATGCTCAATTTTATAAATGAAATCGGTGTCATGCAGCTTCTGCAACTCATGTCTGATCAACTCTATG
>MU832723.1:10000-67993 GCA_029204225.1 Diphasiastrum complanatum
ACACTCTCTCTCTCTATCTCTTTCTATCTTTAGCACTCTCTATCTCTTTCATAAAACAAACAAACAAATACCAACCTCAAACAAACAAACAAAAATCAAGCACCAACCTCAAACAATGATCTTCAAGCACTGATCTTGAAGCACCCTTAAGCACTCAAGACCTCAAGCCCTCAAGCACTGATCGCCTTCAATCACTCGAAAGACAGTCAAATCTGCAAAAAACAAAGTGAAAGAGAAGGCGCTAGATCGCGCGAATTGAAAAGATTGAAACAGATGTTGAAATCCGACGGCCTCCAAACACGTCGGAATTCGACGTCTGTGCCCATTCAGGCCCGAACAAATGTGCCAGATGTCATGGACAGGCTTTTGGCTTTCACACATGGATGTCGGATTCCAACGTTCATGCCGGATCACAAGTATTTTTTTAAAAAAATCTATGACAGGTCATATCCACGTGTGCATGTCGGAGTTCGACATGTCGGACTCCGACGTGCCTTTAAAAAATTGGTTGCCAACCATATTTCCCCGATCGCCGGACTCTGATTTTCAGATTTTTTTATTGGGACGTCGTATTTCGACGTGTCGGATTGCAACGGATTATGAAATTTTCGAGCATATGTCGAACGCCCATGTCGGAAGCTGCACGATATGTTATTGTGTAAGTCTATAATGAAGGCTCAGAAGAGTGTACAGAGATTGGGACTAGGCCAAGGGACTGATCACCCTATTGACCTTATCCACCATGACTGAAGATGGGCAACCTCTAGAAAAAAGGTGCCAATGAATTAATGACTATCATGCAAAATAACATGGGCATATACTTTGGCTCTTTCCCTAGTAATTTTGCACTTGGGGTGAATTTCCAAGTTGTGACAATGAACATCCATATGTAAGAAGAGGCCAAATCTAAACCTTGTGCCAACTACTTCTACCTACCTTGCCACATGACTTCTAGGCTATTTTACACCTAGAATGGGAAGCCCTCCTACACCCTTACTTTACATTCCAATTCGTCCTAACAACTCTTACAAATTTATACACCTCACCCATTCACTCCCACAAACTAATACACCTCACCCATCCACTCTACTTCATCTTTAGTTCAATTCAACACTTCTTCACACCTCATGCACTTATACTTGACACCGCACTCAATTATAAGAAACAATGTGCCCTCCTAACAAGAGGATTCATCACAAGAGGACGGGAGATTACCAAGGTTTTTTTTTAGCATTTCTTTGAAGGATAGTTTCTAAAATGAGTCGCGGGGGAGTGGACTGCTCGAGCCTCAAGTCCGGTGTTTGGCCTTGGTATGAGCCTCCCAAATTTGAACTTGTTTATGAAACATATATAGAGAGAGGGTTATAAATCCACTAGAGGGCCTCAGAACATCCATCGGAATACTGAAGCAAATTTGAAAAGTATATCGAGACTGAAGTTGGTATAAGCCTACCAAATTTGAGCTTGTTTTTCAAACATTTATAGAGAGGGTTATAAAGATGGTCCAGGTGGCCAAAGGCATTAAGGACACTTTTCTAATTGAGGGTAATATCGAGGTTGATGAAAAAAAGGCCCCTCGGTATAAACCACGATATAAAATAGAATGTAAATGGATCTCACTTTTGAAAGTTGTTATCTATCAACATTGGTTGTCATATGCACAAGTGAATAAAGATATTAGTGTATCACAAAAAAATGATGATCACAAATTGTGTTCTCATCACATAGAATGAGTTGTTGTTCGATGCCAAGTAGTCGATTAGTTCAATTAGTTTAGGTAGAATCAAGTAGTTCAATTAGTTTAGGTAGAATCAAGTAGTCAATTAGTTCAATTAGTGCAGGTGAAAGTTCAATTAGTTCTGTAGAATCAAGTAAAATTATATCTTTCATCATTCTGGACTAGGTATGGCCATGAATCTCATGTATGGCTGACTCCATAGACTTATTCTTGTTGTTGGCCTGTTCTTTATAACCAAATTCTTGTTAAAATTCTTCAAGTTCATCATCTGCATCCTCATCATCTGCATCAGAATTTTCAAAGTTCTTGTCTGCCGCTTCTGACCCACTTACATCAGCGTCTGCAATGCAAACCTTGAAGAATTCTTCTTTATCCTCCGATGAATCATTATTCTCGTAGCATTCGAAATAATTTACATCGATGTCTGATGCTTTAGAGAATATATTAAGATCATAAGAAGAATCTTCTGAAGTGAAACTGGTGTCACTCATAGGAGTCTCACCTTCATATCTATCTTGGCTCCAGGTAATAATGTGTTCTTCTAGTTTACCATGATTACTTTTCTCACTAGTGTAAAATCTCAGTTCTCTAGACTTCTATTGTACACTTGCATTAGCCTGATAGAGCCAAGGTCATCCAATTAAAAGGAAATATGATGACAACCCAAGTGTTCTAATAACAATAAAATTCATTGTAAAAGTATTGGCTTGTATGTACACTAGCACATCCTTTAATTCAACAATAGGCTTTCTTCATGTCGAATCAGCCAATTTGATATTTCTTTGGGTTGGTTGAATATTTTTCAAACCCAAGGCATGAGCCGCGTCTTCAGTTGACACTTGAACCTGAATCAATCGGCACTTTCTCAATTAAACATCCAGCAATTGGAACGTCAATCTCTATTGCACCAAGATCTCTCAGATCAATGGACGATATGCCAACATCTGGCAAACAAATTGGTTTATTCTTCTTAGGAGAAGAAAGACTTCTCAACTGTTGACGATAGTAATTATTGTCAACCAATAATTGCTCGAAAGTAATATTAGGACAAAGTGAACCATTATCAGTGACAATACCATAGTCTTTCATCTTCACTTTTGAGATAGGCTTGTCAATGATGGCTTATGTTTCAAGCTCGTCGATTTCTCTCTCCGGGGGTTGATCAGGTCCCTGTAATTTTGTTTTAGGCGAATAACTTATTCTTTTATTTACTTTCAAATGTAGTTACTACCACATGTTGTGTCGTCAAGAAAAACAGGAATTGCATAGCTGTTGAAGTGGATGAAGTCCAGGCAACCTACATTGAGATGAGAGACCCTGCTATTCGAGTACTTCTAGATGAAAATCAGAAAGTTGGAGCTCGAGCAGTCAACAATAGTGAGAGGTTCCAAAGTGCCTCATCCCCGATGATATTGTTGAGCCCCCTTAAGATTGCACTGAGAGGGCTATTGATGTCATTGAAGAGAGACAAGCCTCTCAATCAGCCGAGAAGGCATTACCAGATATGTTGCTGGATATTGCTTGATAATGATACTTTTACCAAATTTGTTGCTAGATATTGTTTGGGAGACACAAGTGTTATGTTATTGGATACTAATATTGGAATGGCAAGTGCCAAATTCCAAAATGAAGATTTTATATTTGTGAGATTCACAGAGATATATTTGAAATATTATGCTTCATGAGCTTATTCTTAGATTTATAAAACAGCTCCAAAGCGAGTGTCACAAAACTATGATGTAGCTCTTTCGTGAGGAAGAAGCTAGGCGGATAGGTCCCACGAAATCTATCCCTCACTTCTCAAATGGTAGACAAGCTTGTATATGGATGAGAGACTCTATCTTCCTTGGGATTTGTTCTTTGGCAGATGTCTCATCGCTTTACATAGTCATGAGAATCTCTGAACAAGGTTGGCCACCAGTATCCTGCCCCCAATATATTTTGTCCCATCAGTCGTCCAACAAAGTGGCCTCCACATGTAGAGTCATGGCGCTCTTCTAATGGCTAGAGCTTCTTTCAGATCTCTAAAGGCTATCTCACAGTAGTCTATCCAATCCCATACTATGTCTTTTTTCAGTGATCCATTAAGGGGATAGGCTATGGTATGAAAAGCCATCACATAGGGTCTATAGTATCTGATACCTCACAAAAAGAATTACAATTGTGTGATAGTGGTTGGATCCATCAAAGCTAGGAGTAGTTTGATCTTTTTTGGGTCGGTAGCTATTCCATATTGATTGATAACATGGCTCAACAATACTCCATATGGTACACCAAACACACACTTGTTTGCATTCATGGCAATACAAGTAGTAGTCCAATTGATCAAAGAACTCTCAATACCCTCAAGAATGTATTAATAGAAAGGCATGAAGCTATAAATACTTTGTAGAGAGAAACTCTCCACCTATGATCCAATATTTTACTTCATACACGATGAGAGGGTCATAACCATGCAAAGGTAAGCATCCAAACATGAAATGTCACTAATATGTTTCTCATAACAATCAATCCTCATGAGACTCAAAACATAGACTGAATCCCAAAATTTAGATTGAGGACATCTCTAGTCATTTCTCTCTCTTTTTCAAGGGGAATCCCCAAGTATATGTAGGAGATGGGGAGGATTTGCCACCTTGGAATGATGCCAACAAATGTTGATGGCTCATAATCACATCATAAAGACTCACTTGCCTAAGGCCCATGTGATTTCGTCACTTATCTTTTATTACCCATTAATTGTGCATGGGCATCTTGCATTCTATTGGTCCACATCTTGAATTTTGTATTCTCGAAGGATGGTGAAGAGGTGACTTGCTACTTTTCCATTTTTCATTCTCCTTTAGAAAGGCAAGGCCCTCTGTATTTTGGTCAAGGGACAATAGCCCTTGCATCAGCGGTTCGAACTTCCTTGGTTTCTACCCACTTGGTGAGATAATCCGTAGCCACGATGATATGTCGGGCTTGTGAACTTCTTGATGTTGGATGGATGGGACTGATGTAGTCCAATCCCACTTTTCAAATAATGCTTGAGCTACAACTAGATGTAATATATCATAGTTTAGTCTTCTCGGTCTTATAGCTCATTGGCACACATCACATTTTCTTAAGTATTCTTCCGTATCCTTATGAATTGTCGGCAACCAGCATCTAGATTGCAAAACCTTGCAAACTGTAATACTAGATGCCAAATGACCACCACCCGCGTGCGATAATGATATGATTTGGGTGTTTTCATGTGGAAGAACACATTTTCGGAGGATGCTATCTGATCTAGGTAAGGTCTAGCCTTAAGTATCAACTTCTATTGTTCTGTCTTTGGTAGGGATTTATTTGGTTGGGCCTGCATTGGATATTCACACATATTTGTGGCCCATTCCGGTACCATATCAATATAGAATTGGGCAACATCTGGTAACTCATCATCAGGTTGGGTTGTCGTTTCCTTCCCTTTGATTTGATACAGAAGATATGCCATATAATATTGCTTTCCCTTGCATACCACTATTCGGAAATTAAACTCCAACAACAAAAGCAGCCATTGGATGATTTGTCCCAGATTGCAGGTTTTATTCACTAGATAGAGCAAGGGTTGATGGTCCGTATAAAATGCAAAGTTGGTGGCCATCAGATAGTGTCAAAACTTCTTGATCGCATAGATCATAACCAGTGCTTCTCACTCTGTGGTTTAGTAGTTCATTTCTGATTCAGTGAGTTGTCGATTGGCAAATCGGATCAGAAACTCCTTTTTACATTCTCATGGCTGGGTCAAGATGGCTCCAACTACATATTGTCAAGTATTGGTATGCACATGGAACTCTATCGTCCAATTGGGCAGTCGTAAGATTGAATCGACAATGAAGATCCGATAGTAGTAAGTGTGGCCCATGAAAATGTAGACCTCGTGAATTGTGCCCCAAAGGAATCAGCAATGACCCTTATCTTTGATACATCTACAATGATTATGTGTCTTGATACAATATGACCCAATATTAGGCCATGTGTCACCCAAAACTGACACTTTTTTGGATTCAAAGATATCTAGTACTTGTGGCATTGAATCAATGCTTTATCCAAATTGGATAAGTATTCTGAATTAGGCTCGTGCATGTCCAGATTATCCAAGAAAATCACTAGAAATTTTTGCAAGTATTTTTTGAATTATGCTTGCATGACTCTCTAGAAGGTACTAGGGGCATTGCAAAGACCGAATGACATTACCTTATAGGCATACGTTCTCCATTCAGTGCCAAATGTTCTCTTATGTTGATCTTCTGGCGCTATCTTCACTTGATTGTAGCTACTAAAGCCGTCCAAAAAACTGTAAGCTTCTAAATAGATTCTCATTTTGCCATTCTTTTTGGGTACAATGACTATTGGCGATACCCATTATGTATGCTCAATTTTATAAATGAAATCGGTGTCGTGCAGCTTATGCAACTCATGTCTGATCAACTCTGTGTAGTTAGGATTGCATCGATAAAATCGGCTCACCTTGGAGACTGCTCCATCCACTAAAGATATGGCATGTTGGGACAATGGTTGGTGGTATACCCTTCATATCCTTGTCTGTCCATGCAAAATAGTCTTTGTATTCCACCAACAAAGTACATACCCGTGTGAACTGAGTGGGTGTCAATTGTTCTCTCACAAAAACGATCTTCTCCCTTCATCTGTGTTCATTGATTCTGTATCTGAGAATTTGTCAAATGTGTTTTATGATTTTTCTTCTCTGGTTGCATATTATTTCTGCCTACTACCAGGTTGTTGGGAGTTTTGAGATTATCTTTTTAGTTCATTGCCCAGATCAAGTAGAATGGTCTGGCACACGTTGTAGTATATGTTTTAGATCCAGTGTGTCAATGGATTCATGGGATGGTTCACTCTTGAAGCACTCACATTCATTGAAACATACAAGTCATGCCGTCCATCTAAAAATCAACCTGCTGCTTGGATGAACACCTACAAGATCCTACCAGTAATGTTGCAGGAATCAAACAAATAGTTCCTAGAAACCTACAATTAATCTACATGCAATAACAAAATCAAGAACAAGAAATCAAAAAACTAATTAACAAGCATACAAGTATAAGAATCAAGAAAGACCTAGCTCTTGATTCTTGAACTTCTCAAGAAAAATCAAGAACTGAAAAGTAGATGAATATGCAAGATCTATGCCACTCTTTCAGCCTATGTAGTTTACTTGAAGCTTGACTCTACTTTAAGCAAGAAAGCATGACACTAATCCACTCTACTTCCACAAAACATAATGAAGAAAGCAAGAAATCTAATCAATTTCACAACCACACAAACAGATGGAAGTGCAAGATCATAGAAGCATCACACAAGAAACTACTATGATCAAGGAGCTCTATGAAGGTACTAACAGTAGTTTCGTCAAAATTTTTGAATTACGTAAAATAAAGCAAAAATTCAGTTTTCCAAAAAAATCAAAATTTTTGTCATTTTGTTGTTATCTATGAAAACAGTTTAGATTAATTGATTGATTAAACTGAGTTTATCAGTCAGAATTGATCACAGTGAACTAGCTTGACATTCGCTTCATGATTACGGATATTTGCATCAATCATAGCTATCGCTTCTTCTAGTAGATCACTCCAATGATTGTCGAGCTTTTTTATTTGATTATGTTTAGTATTTGGTGTCTTGGGTGGTTTCACGTTTGAAAATTTTAGCTATTGGTGACTTCTGTGGAGGTTGAGTTGGTATCTTTCTCATTCCAAATCAATCCAGATCTATGTGGTGTAGGATTTGTTCATCTATCAGCTCAACTTATTCTTCGTATAAAAAATATGTTGCCAGGGTACCAAATCATCTTCAACTTGCTCGGGTATAGGTTTCGCTGCTAACCATGCCATGTTGATCATGTTCATCTAGTAAGTTATCAACATATCTAGGGTGTACCCTTTTGGTGAAGACGTGATGGGTTCTATATCTGATTCCGGCTGACATCATGCTTGCCTAGGTATATAGTCAACTATGGCTAATGCTTTAGTCCAATGCACAATATCAATTTGAGAATCATAATGACCTCCCTTGACTAGTCTTGGGTGGTCAATAGTATGGTTTGTGGTGGAGGCATGATGATCATCCTTGGGAGTAATAGGTTTCACCACCCAAGTGGTTGGATCTAGCTTCATTGCCTGCTCGTTGTTCTCGAAAGTGAGTTTTTTGGTCCCCCAGTTGTGAACCACTTACGCGACTCTCAACCAAGGTCTGACTCGATAGACGGAAGAAGACTTTGGAATTTCCATCAGCACAAAGGTGATTACAACAAATCTTGCTGGTTTCAATCCTTGTAAACCCCATTTTTGATATAAGGTAGTAGAGATCAAGTTGACTTCTGATCTCCCATATACCAAAGTAGCTTCGTCCTTGTATCTCTTATGCTTGATTGACAGGGTCATATTGTGTTGTTCACTCTCCCACGCTGCCCCTATGTTGAGGATGTTGCTGGTTCCTTCGTAGCCCGCACAATACAAGGGCTCTTTTGTTGTTGGTTCAGGTTCTGAAATGATCCATTTTGCTAGAATGCTTGTGGTGCAATGTGTAGGAACTCTTCAAGGGATAAGTTCATTTTGCTAGTCAATAGACTTGTGAGCAATTCTATTTGTTGAACATCAGAGTTCAGCATGAAGAGTGCAGACATGCACATTTTTCAAGGGAATAGACAATACTAGCTTCTAATTTGGATCTGCATTTTCTCTAGTAATTCATGTACTTCTAGTTATATCTTTTGGCATTTTCATGTAGTATAAACAATAATGTTAAGATGTAGCACCGTGAGAGACATTATACATGCATTTCAATGTTGTCAAATCACCTGCTAAATGCCATGCAACAATGAAGTCTCCAACTCCTAGAACATTGAGAAATCCTCTGTCCTTATGGTCTTTGATGATTCTAGGGTTAGATGTCCTAGAGAATATCCATGATAATATATCATGATTCTCCTTCAGTACCTATTCAAAGAATAAAACCAACTTAGATAAAGAATAAAACTTAGTTAATAAAAAAAAATATTACCTGAAAAACTGCCAACCACCATATATCATTTTCGGATTGGACATCGAATCTGAAGTCTCCTTGGTCCACTATTTGTGATAGTGCACCATTCATGAGAGTTATCCTAACTCTCTCCATCTTCTGCCCTATCACAATCTCTGACTCATCTAACTTAAGTACTATGATTATTTTACCATTCACCTTTTCTAAGGTTATATCATAAAATCATGTATGTTAACAAGTGATTTAGATCAACAAAGAAGCTTTTCGATGAATTATATGATATTGGATATTCCATCAATTTCATAGACTCCCTCAATATGGAATGGGTACCAATGATTTTATGCATACTTATGTTCAATGTATTCCTCTCTCTTTTTCAAGTGATGTGACCTAGGGATAGGGACTTTTCTAATTCAAACTTGCTTAAAAGCATCTCTAAGAAGTTGAAATATTGTTGAATATGCTTCTTTGCTAATACCAGCAAAATCACAAGCACCTTGAACTATAGTCTTATCTAAAATTTTTAGAATGTTCAGCATCAAAGACTTTGCAATTTTGGACTTTATATTGGAACTCCTATTGTTCTTCATGATACACTCGGTGGATTTGCTTGTCAATATTGAGCCTAATGGCATTCAAATTGAAGCATTGTCCATAATATTTTAATGAGCTACTAATGCAAATCTGCAAACAAACCAGATAGTGAGCAGAACAACATAGTAGCCAAAATAAAACCATATATCATTAAAATGCTATCTTACATAATGATTCATTATTTATTTTAAGGTGTTTATTTTTCTAAGTTTTTTGGACATGACAATCTCTTTTTGGATAACAAGAGGACATGCATATCAATTCACATTCTAAAAAGTGAATTTTTTTCATAGAAAACTGATTTTCATAGTTTTGCAATCTCTCACAATATCCTAGTAATCCAGTATGCCCATTGCATATCCATGTTACTAGATTAGTAATTGAAGAGAATGTGGAATGAGTCAGTGTTCTAGGATCTTGAAGATACAATGTTCTGTCAGTCCACAAATCCAAGTTCTTCTTTCTTTCAGTCCTATAATGGGAATGGTCAGCAGTAGATATTGGAACTCCTTTGCATTAGGGATATCCAAATGTAGATGATACAATGTCATCATAAAAAAAAAACAAGACAAAAAAAATAGTACAAAACAAAACAAAGTACTTATCATCGATCACTCATACTTCAGACATTCCGTTCCTTGACTATCACTCGATACCATCTTGCCACGAGTCTGAGTGCCATCACCATAGATATCAAAATCCTATATCGTCAAAAGGTAAAAAAAAATTCATCTCCAACTCTTGCACATCGAGGCATTGAGGGGTAGTGCAGTTGGAGCACGAATCACGCTCTAATTTCACTATTGTGAAATATCATTTTCAAAAAAACACCATCCCACACTTCTTGTCTTCTAACTTCATCCTCATCTCAGACACCATCCTCTCACCACAACTATTCCATTTTGTCTCTACAAACTTTCCTTCACCACCAAGTTCATCGATCTCTCTGTTGAAAAGTAGAAGACAAATAATGGCTATCGTTTCGATGCCATCAACAATCCGGCTCTAGCTGCTGCTTGTGCTTACTTGACCAAGTACACGCAGCGTTACAAGTCCAAGATCATGCGGATCCCAATGTCCATGTTTCACATGTTGGCAGATTCAGGACTGCACGGCCAAAATCTCTATGATTGGGCCTAGTTTGCTTCGAGCTACAATAGTTAGAGAATTGAGAATGAATAATCAAATGAATATAGATTTGTGGGTGGATGGATCAATTTATCCTAATGATCCAGCTACCAATTTGTGTCCAGATTTTAAGTCCATAACTCATCTTCTCAGATTTGTATGTGAAGCAAATAGCGGATTACTTGGATATTGTCAAAGGTTGCGTGATATTGGAATGCATAGCATATATTGTCTTAATCAACAATTACAAATTGCTAATCAACAATTGCAATGTGCAAATTAGCAATTGCTTCATTATGTGCCAACACACTAGTGCTGGAAACAATGCACTCAAGAATGCTATGTCAGAGTTGAAAGCTACAGTCACTACTCTTCGGGGATCAAACCAAGAAATGTTAGAATCCATGGAAAAGTTGCGATCCAAGAGTTTAGAATTTGCTATTGATATAAAAGCTATCAATAAGGCAATGATGAAGAGGAAAAGAAAGAGAGTACCGATGAAGAATATTGATGACTTATCTACACATAGCGACAATCAAAAAAAAAAAATTCGAGCATTCAAGTATGTTGTCATAAAAACTGTTTATTTGATTTGTATATGTCATTTAAGTTTGATTTGCACTTGATAATGTGAGAAATTGGCAAAAATCTAGCTTGTTATTTTTTATGATAGAAGTTTGTAAGTGAATCTCACATGTGTGGAGGATGTTCCCACGTGTGGAGAATTGTAAAGTAAATGAAAATGTTTGATATAGGGGTCTCATAGAATTTCATAGTCAAGCATTTAGGTATAGAATGTTGATAGGGTCAAATTTGGCATAGATGGCAAATTATCCATTTCCACTTGTAATGCCACTATTGAGCCAAAATAGAGTAGGAGGCCAAACTTGTGCCAATTAGAGTGTAGACAAGTGTAATGCTTTTGTTTGATGAAGTTTAAGAGGTCCAATAGGATTTAGAGGTGGAACCATGTGTGGTCCAATAGGAATTTGAGGTGTGCTTGAATGTAGTCCAATAGAATTTAGAGGTGCATGGATCAATGGTCCAATAGGATTAAGCAGTGGCAAAGTGTGATCCAATCATAGTTAAGCATAGTGGTAGCTCATGGATCTACTAGTATCATTGTACTCCTCATTTGGATCTAATTGATTTTGAGATTGAGTGGATTTTGAGTGTCATTGAGTTTCTAGCTTTCTCTCTCTACCCGAGAGCTCATGATGGTTTTTCTCTATCTACCCGAAGAGATTAGCTTGTTTTTACTTAGAATACTTTTTGAACACTTCCCACACGGGTGAGTGAGAGTTGGAAGTGATTGAATGCATGTAGTAGTGTGTTTTTGCCATAGAATCAAAGATAGATCTTCAATCTCAATCTAGTCTTGATCTTGGTGCATCTACACACCTTAGGAGATCACAAGTACATGTTTTGGACAATCCACATGTGTGGAATTCAACATGGTATCAGAGCCTACCTAAGGCTACCATGCATTTTGATCCATTTGAGTGAAGACTATTCATCCATCTTGAGCTAGAAATTGTCAAGGCCCATTTTCCTAGCTATCTTGTTCAATTTTGGATCAAAAGAGATCAAAAGGACATTGATTGGGTCTGACATGGTACTGTACGGAATCAGGTGCTCAGACATGTGTGAGGAACATCCAATTTCAGTTTGGGAGTTCTCTTTCATGTTTGATCCAAAAATCTTGCTAGATAGCTTGTTTTGAAGCTATTTTTGTCTAGTTTCTGATGTAATCAGTTTCATTCCATTTGGTTGAACCAATCAAAAGCTATAAGCTTTTGAAGAGGGTTAGGTAGGGCACCTAGACCTGGGTGGACACATTTGGTTTGGTCAAGAGATTGCTTGTTTGATCCAAAGTCACAGTTGAATGCTTACCAATCTCATCTATATGTGATCTAGGCATTGTTTTGAGATCTTAGCCATTTTGTTTCATGCAATATCATTGTATTTGAGTCAAATTTGGTTTCTTAGTATATTTCACACGTGCTAAGAGTGTTTGATCCTAATTTTGCCCATACTCCATCATTTGATGTGAAGTAGATCTAGTTTTGGAGAGATTGAGAGAGCTAGTGAGAATCATCTCATAGTTTGTTGCAAGATCTTGCATAGGAGATGGTAGCACACCATTATTGGATCCTATAGTGAGAGAGAAGAAACATTTCTTGTTCATCACTTTTATTTATCTCCACTTTACATGACTTCAATGAGTTCATACTTGTTGCAACCAAGTGAGAGATTGTCTACTTCCAATTATTCAATATGGAAGTTGAGGATGGAGTCCATCTTGATACTCCAAGATGTGATGGACATTGTACTTGGGATTGAGGAGGAGCCTCAAGTCCTTCAAGAAGTACAAAAATACAAGAACAGAGCTAGGATGGTTCTCCACTACATTAAGATGAATGTCTCTAATGAGATATTGAGGGAGATTGGTGATTGTTCTATATCCAAGGAAGCTTGGGATTGTCTCAAGTCCATCTGTGAGACTAAGAACACCTCTAGGCTCCTCACTCTTAGAAATCAAATCTTCCAAAGTAGTCAAAAGAGTGATGAGAGTGCATCTACTTATGCTTTGAGAGTCAAGGATATTCATAGGGAGCTTGCATGTATTGGTGACTCAATCAATCAAAGTGAGCTAGTCCAAGTCATTCTCAATGGCTTGAGAGAAATCAGAGCTTACTTCCAAAGTTGAGTGGCCCCATGTACTCTCTTCTCTTTGCAATAAAGCCCATTTCTTGCCAGTCTTCCACCATGGTCACATATCGTGATGACATGAAGGCCGCTCTGTAGTATACCCGGGCCATCATCTCATAGTATTCTTCTAACTGGAGGGCTACATTGGGATTGATCTTGATTGGATCTAAGCCTCGATCCCAAAAAAAATCTTGCTGCATCATAAAGGCCATAGATCGACAATATTCAGCACTTTCTTGCACACATAGATCAGCACTTGTTTTGTATTTGTGTCCAAAATCGAGTACCTGCAGTCTCAGATCATCCTGAGAAATTCTCTCTGAAATTCCCGGAATCACTGGCCAGTTCACCAACTCCACCCGTGGCTTTTCTGTCGGCCATGGATTTTTGCATTTGAGCGGCATGTAAAATGGATCCACTCGCTTCCATGTCGGTGTCTTCAAGTATTCTTGGAGTTGCTTGCTATTCTTTAGGACCTTATTATGCCATTCTGGTTGTGATTGTAATGCCACAATGATCTCAACCTTGGTGGAATATTGGCTTTGATCTATGTTGGGAGGGTATTTCCTCTCGAATCTTTCTGATTCTCTGGTATCCGCCATTTTGCCCCTGGGCTTGGTAGGAGAAGTTGTCCTACGCGGTTGTGGTGGCCTCACCAGGTAATCATCCAGGGCCTTGGTGCCCGTGTCTTTGTCCTTGGCCCGCTTGCTTGTTGTCGACTCAGCGGCACCCATGTCTTGCATGGGTGAGAATCTTCTTGCTTCCGATTGATCTGCCAGGAAGTCATCATTACCCCCAATGTCAGTGTTAACGTCTGGAAGGTCAGGGATGGAGTAATCTGGAGAGAGAGGTGCGGGAATGACAAGTTCAGGAGGAGGTGGGTTTAACAAGCTATATGCCACACCAGGGGAGTGGAGTTGTTGAAGCAACTCGTCTCGTAGGTCTTTGTATGTGTCAGCTGGACCTTTTGATGGGCCCATTATTCTGCTAGGAGGTGGTGGAGAGAGGAAAGATAAAAAAATAGGGTAAGTTGGAATGAATGTTTTGAAAAAATCAAATGCGGAATAAGAGGAGGGGTTAAAAGTGGGAGGGGGAGAGGGAAAAGCTCTGGAAGCATTTTCGACTCTCGTGGCTATCTGATCCCAAACTACCATCTGATGGTCGAGTTTGCCCATCCTTATTTTCGGCTCCATCAATCCCATCATCGTCCCATGGTTTCCTCGAATGAGCGCCTGCTTGGGCCCTAAACCTAAACCCTAAATCCTAAACTGGTTTGCCTTGTCCAAGACTTGTTGTAGGGCCTTCGTTGTGTCTTCTAGGTGCTTCTAGGACTCCAAGATGATCTTTTCTTGCTTGGCCACAATATTTTCAAAATTTGTTTTTTCGGCTTCCCATTCTTGGATCAGCCGCACGTACTTTTCCATCCGGATGGCTGAGGCCTGTGGGCCTAAAATTGTATATCCTCGGGCTTAACTAGAGGGGCATCAACTGTCATTGCACCCAACGATCCGTCTTGTACTTGGTCAATTTGGACCATCTGTTGCTTCAGTTGCTGTTGGACCTCTTCTAGAGTGGTCTTTTGCTCGGCCATCACAATTCTGATTTCCACTGTCTCTTTTTCTTTCTCTTTGGCCAGCCTCTGATGTTGCACAATTTCTTGGTCCTGGAGTTGAACCTTGTTCTTGAGCATTTGATATTGGCTTACCAACCAATGCATATGGTAGCTCGCTACAGATAGGCCGATTGTTGAGCATTTGGTTGCTTCGGAGAGCTTCTTAGGGTTAGTGAGGGTTGGGTACTCATCAGGAGTGTGGGATGGTGAAGCTAATCCAAAAATAGACGTTGTGTCAGAACTGAAGATGGAGGTGGAGGGATTGGAGGAGTGATGGTAGCAGTGGGGGTTGTTGTTGTGGCGGTGATGGTTATTGAGAGGTTCAGACTTCTTCATGATTGATCTACCTTCTCGGGTTTGTCATCGCTTATTTCCATCAGGTTTGCAGCATCAACATATTGCAAGGTGTCCAAAGTGTGGACTTACTGGGCCTTTGGTTATTGATCTTGTGGTTGCTTGGCTGCTTCCATGTCCTAGGGACTAGACATCCCCACTTCTCTCTCTCCCAAAAAAGTTGCATGACGTTGGTGTCGTTGGTGTGGTAACCAATGTGGGTGGGGTGGTGACCTTGTCTGGTTGAGCAGCGACTTGTGATGTTGTCATATCTAGTATTGTTGTACATGTCGTTGCTCCATCACTCCCATCGATGATGTATGAGGGTGATGAGTGTTGTTGAGAGGCTGAGGTTGATCTTCCATCATCGGAAGCTGAACCATCTGATGTTGTTCCCACTAATGATGTCCTCCTAGCCTGCAAATTCCTTTGTATTCTTTGTTGCCTTGTGTCTGACAATTGGGCCTTGGAGGTATCGGCCTCTTGAGCTCCCGAGGATGCTGCTGCTTGTGGGTCTGGCTATGGGCTTTTTTGCTTTTGTATCAGTGGAAGAATACTGGTGTTGACTCTTTTGGGTTGGAGTCCCGATGGTGAAGTAGCCCGGGAGCGTGCACGCTTGGACTTTTTGACTCAATGGGAATGTCCCATGCTTTGTCCGCAATCAGTAAGTGTTGGTGATGCTTGGGTCCATTTTGTACTTGTTGGAGAGTGATATTTGTCATGAGATATCCTAGTACGGTTAGGGGCTGCTTGTTCTTAACTCACTCACGTAGGCAGTTCGAAGCAAATTGTGCCCAATCATAGAGATTCTGGGCATGCAGTCATGAGTCTGCCATCATGTGGAACAGGGACATGGATACCCTCAGTACGTTTGTCCTTGGTCATTGTGTGCATCTAGTGGGATATGCACATGCTGCTTGCAGCTGCTGATCGTTGATGGCCTCAACTCTGTACCCATCCTTATTCTTCTTTTTATCCACTGAAGGATCGATGTACTTGAAATATGCTGTCTGCTTGATCTTTTGGAGTGTCCTTGTGACAACATTTGGTCTTCGAGTGAATCCGTGTAGAGTATGTTACTCATCCATGACATTTAGATATCACATCGAAAAACAAATGCTCACTTTGCTGTTGTATTATATAAGATGGATTAAATTCAAAAATGTTTGGAAGCCACTTGATCAAGATTTTGGTATAAACCCTCAAGAGCAACTTCAGATAACAATGAAAAGAAATGACAACATTCTTGCAATGGTTGAAGTCGAGGAAGATTGGTGTCTCAATCACATTCGATCAAAACTAGACATGTTGCAATTCAATCTACCTCAGTACTATCAATTTCGATTGAATGGTGTAAAAGTACGTTATGCCATATAAAAATATTCCATTTTTTCTATTTCTAAGTGAATCAGTTTCATAAAATATATAACTAAAACAATTTCTCTTGTGCAGGTAAGTATGGAAATTTGTATTATGTAATACAATTGTTTGTATACATCATTTTTTAAAATATATGAACCACTTTTTCTATGAGGCTCTTTCATTTCTATGATCTCCATTTCCATGGTGCAAAACACAATGTAATTGCAACTGGATATTATGAGTCTTATATAGCAAGATTCATTGTCTCCTGCAGAAAATGCACTATCTCCATTGGGAAGATCTTCAGTCACTTGAACTCCAGTGATCACTACAATCGAGACACTTCCCTTGTTGAAGTCTCGTATATATCGGTTGTATTTTTGTTCTTCATTGCATTGGTCTGTATTGTCCTTGTCTTGGCATATTTGGATATGTTTATATGATGATCTGATCAAAGCTTTGCTGCAACAAATCTAAGTGAACTAATGTCGCATGTTTGGATTGGTTGTGGCAAAGGTTCGATCAGATCATCATTCTAAACTTATCCAAAAAACACCATGGTAAAGGCAAGGCAGACCAAGGCAATGAAAAACAAACATGTCAAAAATAGTAGAAATTGAAGATGAATGAATCATAACCTGAATTGATAAGAGAAAAAATAACAAGTAAAAACAACCATAGAAAAACAAGATCCAATGATCACTAAAACACAATAAGCTCCAATGATCACTGAAATCAGAAAACAAAAAGTTTATGAGAATCAATGTGAAATCAAAATTCATATGAAAAATTCAATAAAATAAAATCTGAAAAATAGACACTTACTTTGTTATGTATGGCAGCACAAGAATTGGAGTCCCCAGTCTGACGTATTGGAGCTCATCATCGTGCAAACTTTTGAAATCAGGGAAATCAAATGTTGCCATGAATTGAAGGGGAAACAATGCAACATCTATAAACAATGGTGTCTGGAAGAACTCCATCCAATACTGAATTGCCCCACCTCCTACATTGTCCCCTAGCATTTTATCCCTACTTTCTAATTCACCAATATCTAAACTAGAAAGGGGGAGACTAGCATTGGTCTTCGGCATCCTAAAATTGTATCGAAGACCTAAACATTTAAGATACGTATTTAACAATTGGTCATATTGTACATATTGAGAACTATTTACAAAGGCAAGTGTAGGGGGTGACGGAAGTAACACTGATAAACCACATAAAGAATTGTCATTCAAAATTGATTCTACCTTTACACTAACAAAATCATCTAAATCGCTTCCAAAAACAAGAGGAGAGAAACTAATATTTACGGGTTTAGGAGGAGGAGGAGATTTAGGAGGTGGAGATTGGTTAGGAGAGAAAGATTTAGCAGGAGAAGTTAAAGATGGAGTGGAAGGAGAAGAAGGAGACTTAGGAGGAGAATTAGAAAGAGAATGCCTCGAAGAAAGAATAGTATTCAGAGAAGATGGCTTGGAAAAATCCCTCGCTTTAGATGGAGGGTCGAGAGACCTCCTTTTCTTTGAAACACTCCCGCTCTGTAAACGAATAACAAGCCGAGATGGTTGAGATTGCTTTCGTTTTGTCCTCTCTGAATCTTGTTTTGGAGGAGAGGAGGGAGTGGGTCTAAAGTATTCTGCAAATTTGTCATATGTGTCCCGAAGCCTGAACACATTGTTGAAGTCCTTGGACATGATGGTCACTCTCTTGGCATGGATAGCTGCAACAACAATATCAAAAAAGAAATTTCACCTGGAAATCCTCATATGTTGTGTGCAGCACCTCAATTGTCGTTACCATCCATCTCACATCTATAGATAGACTTCTTGTCACCTGCCTGATGGACCTCTATATGTGAGATTTCGGAATCAGAAGATTATTTGTCTTTTGAAGCTTCCGAATATCCTTGAGCCAGGTGGGTCTCTTCTTCTGCCCCTTGGCCTAGGAGGAGGTGGTGGTGGACGAGGTGGTGGTTGTGGTGGTTGTGGATTTCTCTGACCCGCACCTGAAATTGGTATTCCACCAGAATGCCCTCATGTTGTCTGCTTGGTCCACGCCATTATTGTGTAGTAGCGGATCAGCGCGCGATAATGTTGATTTTAGGATCAGACCTCAAGTTGGGCACGTCAAAGCAATACCTAAGCTAAACAATTCCGTTAGCTGGTAGCGGATGGGCGCGAGCGAGTAGGAACGGATTCAAGGAAGTTGTTTTTGAGCACGCTGTATCAATATCGCAGGGATACAAATAACTATAAGCAAAAAAATTTCAGCGTCGTCGATCAGTATATATAGAGAAAATCAGAAATGATTGCAAACGTGGTGGCTCGTATTACGATGATGATTACTCAGAGGCTTGTCAATCAAATATATATCCATTAATCATCAAAATGAGTCAATAGTGACTCGTTTATCGTGATTGCCAGAGGTGATTTTGCTATGCTTCCAATCTTGGACAACACCTGCCATCTGGAGCCAGGGTGGACCAAGAAGGAGTTTATAATTATTAGCATCTTTTGGTAAGTCTAAGATGACACAATCGATCACAAATTTGACACCTGCTATGCGAACCTTTATATTTGATAAATGACCAGCAAGGTCGATAGCACGTTGATCAGCTATACAAAGTTTATATCGTGGTTGATCAAGGGTATGGAAGCCCCATGACTTTGCCAGTGAAAAAGCCATTATATTGACGCCTGATCCATTATCAAGGATAGCATATACTATGGGATAGTCTTTATAGGACAAAGCCAAGGTGATGCTAGTCCCCTTAGCAACACCTATATTCAGCAGATTCATAGGAATTTGGAAAATTTCAAGAATAACTTCTGTTTTCCGCTGTTCATCAGGAATAGTAGGCAGCTGAAAACTATGATGGATATAAAGTCGAAGCCCAGTGAAGGATTTTATTGCGCTATGGAATGGCATGGTGAGTTGAGCTTGCAGGAGGTCAGAAAATACTTCAAGTCCCTGTAGGGATTGTTCCGACTTTCCGTATATTCTTCCTCTCGCAAAAACTCATTTCAAAATTCATTGTATTGACTTTGTTCCACTTTTGGGTCTGGGTAATCTTTTGGTAATGTGGAAGCCATTAGGTGGCTTCCCTGTGGGTCAGTTGATTTAGCATTGGTTTGTTGTTGTTCATGTTTTTGGCATTGTACTCTAGTTAGAACTCTAACGAGTTCGGATGATATATGGCATGCTAGAAGAATCCTGTTAAGCGATGGGCTTCGTTTGAGGTTTGAAAGAGCACTTCGGCTCCGATTGAGATTTGGAGGAGCGCATCGGCTCCGGTTGAAATTTGAAAGAGCGCTTCGGCTCTGGTTGAGATTTGAGAAAGTGTTTTGGCTTCGGTTGAGATTTAACAAGAAGCCTTCGGCTTAGATTTGAAGGAGCACTTCGGCTCCAATTGAGATTTAACAGAAAGACTTCGATCGAGATTTAAACAGAATGCTTTGGTCGAGATTAGGACTTAAGGCTCCGGTTGAGATTTAACAGGAAGCCTTCAGTCGAGATTTAACAGAAAGCATCGGTTGAGTTGTGACAGAAGGTCTATGAAAGCCTCGGTCGAGATCTGATCGATGAGTGTCAGTTGAGGTGTAACTCAAGAGATGGCAGGATTTTTTTAGTAGTGGCTTGGTCGAGGGTTGGTGTGTAGCGGTCCGGTCCAGACGAGAGTCGTTGCTCGGCTTGGTAAGGAGCGTGAAGCCTCGGTCGAGAACTGAGCTGCACGTTGGTCAAGACCAAAGTGGTGAACTCTGTAATGAACGTGTGAGAGACTTCAGAGCAATGGTTTTGCCGCATAGATTGGAATGGTGTGGCTTGGTTTAGTGTCTGTGTAGTTGTAGAAAGGCACCAAATATTCATAGATTCCACTGAATTTATGAACACGGTTTTCTTCTTACTGTTCTTTCTTCTTGTTACTTCTGTAGATTATGGTTCTTTACGGATTGGTCTCTTATTAGAACAATTTCCAAGTAGAAGCATTTTCTCAGATTACAAAGAGTACTCCCCAGCCTGTCAGTGGGGAGAGACAGATTCGCTACTTAGCTACATGCATAAACAAGTCATGCAACCAGTCCTAACTCAATATGGAACAGTGTTTTGAAACAGGGAGCATTCTACAGTTTATCTACCAAGATCAGAACACAAACAAAGACACGATTAAGCTACTTAGCAAGAAAACAAGAAACAATAAAACTAGATTCCTACCAGCACTCTAGCAGCCCAGAAATCAAGAAACACCCATTTCTTGATGCTTGGAATGCCCAAGAACAATCAAGAACTGGATTATAAGAGGATATGCAAGATCTACTCCACAAATCCAGCCTATTTAGTTTACTTGAATGCTTATTCCTACATTAATCCACAACAAGAAATGAAATCTAATCCACACTAAGAAGCATGAGAGTAAGCAAGAAAACTAATTAATCCACTAACACAAAAGGAAATCAAACATGCTCACATTAGATTTCTCATTAAACATTGCTTTGTCCCCACTAGCTAAGATGATCATAGTTGCTCTATCATTTAATATGGTATTCGTAACCATATGTGAGAGTTGTGACCTTGCCAATATGCTTCTTCAACAAACTTACATGGAACAAAACTTGCATTTTCATCATGATCAGTAGATCCAGTTCATATGCTAGTTTTCCAACGTGTTTCTCCCTTGTAATCACCTTCCTCTGTTGGTTGTTGATCATTGCTTTTATGAAAATGATCAAGATTTCAAAATTAATAGGTCCTTCAACCTTTTTAACACATATCCCAAGCTTCTTAAACTCATTCTTGTGTCATCTAGATGACCAAATATTGCGTGCCTTTTCCAATGTAAAAATTGAATCAATCTTTTATCCTTTAATTTGCATCAACTTGTAGCTTGATGTGTTTTGTGATATTTCTCTCCTTTGGACAACTAAGGCTCTTGAATACTTGACCTTCTAGTCATTATGGTATTTCTTTCAAAGGGCAATTTCATTGCATAAGCAAACATTTGGGCATCTTCCTCTACCTCACACTTGCCTTTCATTATGCTATTTTCATCTTTCAAATCATAAATTGAATTGCTATATGGGTTCTATTACTCTTATATACAAATTTATTCTCATCAATTTTAGCAATCCAAATCTCTCAACAAGTTCCAAAACGTCCAATACTCACTTTTAGTCTTGTTTGAGCTCCTAGAGTTTGGTAGTAGGTAATAACACGAACATTTTGTAAGATAGATTAATTTTCGATAGCAATATTAACTTTTTATGCATTTTCCTAAGTTGTGTCTCCTAGACTATGGCACCTCAAGATACTTCAAGATAACCCTAACTTGGAAGATATTCAATGTAATTGCAATTCCATAGTAACATGAATGAGTGCACAAGACTGTAGGTGTCATGTTCAAGTATATAACTATGAAGAAGGGAGCAACAAATAATCAATCAAAAAACATGTTTATTGGTATTATTTAATTCACAATTAAATTTTGCTATACAACAAACGAAAAAGTAGGGAACAAGATTAATCTGGTCAAGAGAATCAAAACTTCAATGTGTAATTAAGAAACAATATTTGGTGACTAGCGGCTTTTGAGTAAAATTTATCTATAAAATATTATGAATCATACTTTTATTTTCATGTATAATTTGTAAGTAAAATTAAACTTGTAGATATTGTAATTGAATTCTCATTAGCTTCCTCGAAAGTAAAGTTACCTCGGTTACCACTGTCACCTTGAAGCATTCACTTCCAAAATTTTTGCAATAAAAGCACTTGATCTTTGATTTTCCCCTCTTGCCTTGACTAAAAGGAAGTATTGTCTTCTTCGTTTAATTTGAACCTATGATTGCCATCTCCTCTTGCATTTGCCTTTGACCTTGATGAAGAATTCTTCATTATCACTTTTGATGGTCAAAGAGGAGGTGACAATATCCTCTTCGACCATCAAAAACCCTAATCTAGTGTTTCAAAAACACAAAGTGTTTAAAGATAGATCTTTTTGACACAAATATAGTATAGTCAAACTGATACCTTGATGAAGAATTCTTCATTATCACTTTTGATGGTCAAAGAGGAGGTGGCAATCTCCTCTTTGACCATCAAAAATCCTATTCTAGTGTTTCAAAAACCCTAAGTGTTTAAAGATAGACTTTTTTGACACAAATATAGTAGTCAAACTGATACCAAACACAATCCTAATGAAATATGATCTTAGATATTTGAATGAGTGATATAAAATAGTCCATAAGACTTCAAAATAATAGGGATAGTAGATGATCAAGCCATCTTTTGGAGTTGATTCATCTATCCAAGTAATATACTGCACAATCTTGATGAGAGTGCATAGAACATTAGAGGAGTTCTAAATCCAAAAGAGACCCTTTGTAAAGATTCTTTTTATATTTTTTCTCAAATTTTTCTTACACATGGACCAATCAAAACACTCAAATTTTAAATCTACGTAACATAACTTTTTGAGTGCACATTTTGATTCCACACTAAAAATGGCATAGCTTTTTAGTGGTAAGTCCAAATTTAGCAGAGTTTGATGCATTGGAAAGCATTCAACAAGAGCTTTCCAATGATATGTTATGTCACATACTTTTGAGCTATGAATAAAAAGTTATGGCAAGTCAAATGTATTAGTGTTATAATATTTTAATAATATAAAAGACATCTTGCACGGATTCTTAAAGGGTCTCTTTGGAGCTCAAAACTCCCCTAGTATTAAACTCTCTCTCTCTCTCTCTCTCTCTCTCTCTCTCTCTCTCTCTCTCTCTCTCTCTCTCTATGAAAAATTCTAGCTTGGTTGTATGTAATTTTTTGATGTACTTTGTAATTCACATGTGTGAATCCATGTTGCCATGTGTGAAGGCTATCCTAGATATGTTAGATCTCATTCATAGGGTTAGTTAGGTTTGTTTAGTCATGATTCCTAAGTTATAGGACCAAACTCCTCAAATCATGGAGGTAATCACATGCACCTTGTATCACATTCGCATCCAAGTATAATTGAACCTTAATCAAAACAGTCTCTACAATTTCATTTTTCATTTTTTGAAACCGAGCATTTTTTATGATTTCCTTTGTTGACTTTCTTGGTAAAACATGACTTAAAGATGATTCAATGCATGAACGAAATGTTAAATAGTTCTTTGCCACCAAACATGATCTGCAACAAACATATGAAATCAAATTATGTTTAATAAATAAATAGTCCATGTTATCAAGTGCAAATCAACCTAACCATCCATAACTCTAGGCTTAGGTAAGATTGACATATTAGGGCAAAAAATGTTGATAAGTCTCCTTATTACATGCTAGATTTTCACCTAACTTCAAAGGAGAAGAGTCTTATTGTACACTTTGTAAACTAAACTTGATTACTTTCGAAATATGATAGCAGACTATACTGGTGGCAATACCACACACGTGTGGGGTTGGATTTGCATGTTTGCTCATTGTTTTTTATTGCTCTTGATTGTGTGATCCAAAGTTGCTAATATAGATCAAGAAATTGATGACTAGTTTTGTAATAGATTGGTGTATCAATCAATCAATCACGATCGGAGTCTTTTATAGGCTCATTTACGGTCTTTAGTATTGTACTTTCAACATGGTATCAGAGCCAAATACAAGAGGATAACTAATGATCAAAGCACAAAACATTTTTAGCAAGTTTATTGGTAGAAAACTAGTCTTGTGAGAGGGAGTTCAAATCAAGTTTTAGTGTGAAGTTTTGTGATTTAAACTTGGTGAGGGTCAGTAGCTGTACTTCCCACATGTGTGGGCACCTCTGTACTTGCACTTAGCTTTAATTTTTCATAAGGTCCAAACAATTTCATTTGAAGCATCTTGATGGGTTTTTTGGTGCCAATTCAAAGAAAAGCATCAAAGTTTTTTTTGCCATCAATGAGATTTGACTTAGTGTCATGAAATCTAATAATTGAGATTGAGTTCAAGCCCTTTAAATTTGTTTAACAGGTCTTGAAGAACCATCAAGAAGAGGGAGAGAGATTTAGTCATTTTTTTTGTCCAAATCTTCCTAAAATCGATTAGATTTGATTGTATTTTGATTCAAACTTATTTTATCTCCACTCGATCTTTGTGAGGGAGTGTGAAGGCCGTGATTAGAAGTCCATAGAAGGGCTAGAAACAAACTTGAGAAGATCAAAATCAAGTCAATTTTTTGTGAGTTTCTAGATTCAAATGAACTTCAATTTTCTTGAGCAATTTTTTTTTTGTAAAATCCTTGTTAAGAGTTCTTTTGACTCGAGATCAAGAGGATCTTGCTAGTTATGTCTTTGTAAACATCAAGTGAGAAAAAAAGATCACAAACCTCGGTACACACCATGAAGTATGCCTTAGAAGGAGTTCCTCAATAATTGCCTCGGTAATTGAGGCTTCTTCATCTCATTTCTACTTTGTTTATAGCACGGAGATGCTGAGAGATATACCAAGGTCCCTCAGTATATCCCTCTAAAAAGGTTGTTGGTGCCATGTCTTTCCAAGGGATATACCAAGGGATGTCTCTTGGTATATCCCTTTCAAAATGGCACCCTATTCTGAGGGTTACTGGCTCCATTCTACCCTAAAAATGGATTCCATCCAACCCCAGGAGTCTTTTGCACCACTTCTTATGAGGTTGGTAAGCAAAATCATTTGTTCATAATTGTTAATAAAAACATTTGCAAAATTTGTTTGAGTTACATTTTAATCACTTAAAAATTAATGAAGGAAACTTAACTTCAACGAATATATATTCATACATAAATGTTCCAAGTACAGAGATATGTTACAAATTGGATTATTGAAATACCTAATTATAATTAGATCCAGCTGAGTCATCCTCGTCCTGGCCATTGACGTCGCAATCGAATTCATGTGACTACGATGCATGGGATTGAGACTGTTATACCTACATCCAATGAAGATGATTCAATTATCTGACAAACGTGATGAGAGTGAAAGTCAGACCACATGAATGTAATGAAGGTAAAGTATATCTTGAAGCCATATATACCTCAGATCTAGAATATCTATCCAAATTAAGACACAAAGAAGACTTGAAGTTTGTGAAGAAAGGATTTCACAAAAATCTAGATCGCTTCAAACAACAATGAGAGGTGGCTAAGAAGCTACAGGAGACTTTAGGGACCTTCTCACCTTGGTAGTAGTGGCCAAGATTCTCCCATGGACATCGTCATAACTATGTCAAATGGCTCCATTCTATCCTAAAAATGGACTCAATGCAATTGAAGATCCATCTAGAGGACTTAACTTAAAAAAATTATATATATCGATACCTAAATGTTTCAATTATGAACATATATCAGAATGAAACGCCTAATTATTAGATCCAGCTGAATCATCCCCGTCCTGACCATGGTCATCAGACTTATGTGACTACGATGCATGAGATTGGGACTGCGATACCTACATGCAATGAAGATGTGTAAATTTTGTAAGTGATGTTATTAGAGTGTCCCCGACCAAATGAATGTGGTAAAGTCAAAATATATGTTGAAATCATAATACATACCTTAGAATATCCATCCCAGTCAATTCTCACTCCTTGTCTCTCCAATAATTTGAGTAATGATTGCATGTTGTTTGAATATGCATACTTGTACTCCTCTTTTTGTGGGAAACCGCTTTATGGCAGATTTTTGCATAAACCGACAAACCGGTGATTGTAATTTAATTTAAACAAACACAAATAAAATATAAATTACGATAATATCAAATTCAACTTATGGGTGGGGAGACTTACGAAACAAACATGAAAAGAACCTTGGCCACCTCTGCCCAGATGCGAGGGCCTTGCCGTCTCCAGACACTTCTTAGCTGCCTCTCTTTGTTCCTTGAAACGATCTGGATTTTCTCAAAATTCTTTCTTTGCAAACTTCCAATCGTCCTTGTGCACATTGTATGGCCTAGATTTGCCAGCTCTCACCACATCTCAGATCTTCGATTTGCGGTGGCTCATCACGCCTCCCATGCGGCCCACCATCCATTTTTGAACAAACCACATATTATCAGAGGCGACTGGAAACTCTCTATACAACTGGTCAATGACATAATTCTTGTCGTCATCACTCCTTGAAAGTGTCTCTGTTGAAGACCACATGCGTGAGTTGCCTCATGTGAGTGAGGACGTGACCACCGTGGTCATCCTCCATATATATGTCATAGGATAGCAAGACGTCAGCTGATGGAGAGGTGGCAAAGGGAGTGTCGAGAGGAGTGGAGGAGTTTGAAGGAAGTCACGAGAAGAGTGGGGAGGGGTATGAAGATGGATCTAGATAATTCTATTGAGATACAGAGGGTATAGAGAGAGAGAGAGAGCGATGGTAGAGAAAAAGGGGGAGACATCGTTGGATTTCATTTCCACATTGTTCTACTACATAGCAAAATGGAGGGCGATCATGGCTTTTGATGATGTTGGATCTTGCACCTGAGGCATCTCCATAACCAATAGTGTTCGTTAGTTTGTCATGAATTTCGTTATAGACTGCAATCGTGGAGCTGTACCATGTAGTCCTTTGATGCTTGGACAACTATTTTGCTCAGATGAATTTAGATGGATGGTTCTCTCACCGTCACCGTGAGGATTGAGAGCCGAGACCTGAAAGATCGTTCTTCCAAGAGAAATGTCTTGTATTTTATGAATGTGTGTGTGTGAGAGAGAGAGAGCACTGCCACAAGGACGCGAATGAGGACGACGATGTGAATGAGAGGATCTTGAGGACGAGGTGAGTGAGAGGGAGAGATGTGAGTTAGAGGAGAGAGACACCAATACCTTCATTTTTAGCTCTATCACGATAGCGGCAAAGCTATTGCAATGATTTGTTAAGAGTTTAAGCATTAAAATGAATTTTTTTTGTTTAATGTTTTCAAATGCAATCTTTGGTGTTAACCTATTTAATTAATGTTTTTAACAATTCCAATGCCCCACATAACGCAAAGATTGCATATCATAGTATCTACCAAGAGATACTATCTTTAATTTTGCTTTATATATCATCTCTTTAGATTATTCATCTCATAATATACTTAATTTTGCTTTACTATGATTTTTATTTTTTTATATATACATATATTTAATATTATTTTTTATGGACTCTTGGATTTTGGTCTTTCAACCAAATGGCCCTATAAATTATGGCACTAGGATCGTGCTTTTGGCGAAAAAGCTTATTATGGCGAAGGTGGTGTCGAAGCATGGCGCCGTGACTTGTCAGAGGTGCAACGTGCTGCTGTGCCTTGTGAAGGAGAAGGCTTACATCGAAGATGCCTATTGCGAGAGCTGCCATGAGGTATTTCATGGCCGGATGCATAACACGCTGTAGGAAAAAGAGGAGCAGCTTAAGTTCCTGCGTAGCTAGGATCCCTCCACCATGTACAAGCCTCATGCTGATGTCGCTTTCCACACTTCTGACGGCAAATGCGTTCATGCTCACAAGGCTATCCTGGTATGTGCTTGCGTCGACATTTATTGTTCGAATCGCATTTTCGCATGTAATTAGTTGTGAGGTTGTCATGGCAACAGAATGTTTGTTATCTCAATGTTTTTTAGTTGGAGGAACAATTTACTAGCCCAACATTGCATTGAATTACGGTTTGAACCTTCAATCAGTTCACACCAGGTTAATCAGCAAACTGTTTGCTGAAAAAAAAAACATTCGCTTTTCCAATTCCATGAGCTTGTAAAGAATGATGTATGGAAAGTTAATCAATTATGTTCCATGATAAACAGCATCATCTGTGGTGTTAGCATTTAATCTCATAAAAGATTATTACTTCTTTTCTGCTTATGCTACATGTTGTAAATCATGCCATTTTCAGGTGAGTAAAGCAACTGTGTTCAAAGGCATGTTCGCCTCTCAGATGAAGGAAAACTCTGATGGGATAGTAAAAATTGAAGATATGACATTTGATGAACTGGATAAATTTCTACGATTTCTTTATACTGCAGTTGTTAGCAGCCATGATCTGGAGAAGCATGCTTTTATCGGTAACCAAAGCCTATTGCTAGTGTCGTTTGATATATGATTAGTTTTTGTGTTTTGGCTTAATGTTAATGATTGTAAAATCCAAGACGTAGCTTTGGCCTATTGAAGTTGAAATATCTCTAGCTTGAATGCCTTGTGCAAATAACAAAGTACTCTATTTTGTATGTACAATAGTTTAATAGTAGTGGGTGATAACACTGATCAGATTGCTATCTTGAGGAATGCGTTTTGAAATAGTTCAAAGAAACAATTCTTACAAACCATTATAATGATAGGTTTCTTCTCATCTTTGCTATCTTTGTGGATCAACAATCCTTATACTACATTATATTGGTACTTATATATAGTATGCCATGATACTTTAGATATTCTCAAGAGGTTTTACGAATATGGATGATAGTGTTAGATGGTCTAGTCACTATCCAAGTTTGATAGAACATATGTGAATAATGGTGACGAGATAAATTTGAGTAGGATCACATCTAATGACATGATAATGATTTAGGTCAAGATGGATTTTTAGATTAAAGTGGTGATATGTATATAAAATGTTAAGAAGATCGCATATTTAGAAATCAAGGAAGAATCATGATGAAACACTAATACATTTTCATCAAATTTGAGAATTGATAAATATCAACAATGATGACATGGAATTAAAAATTCAACTTTCTTTGTTAGGTTGGCCCTCGTCACACATTCAAAATCAAAGTAATCAAACATGCCAACATCAAAGTAGTATTATAGATAGAGAAAATAAGCTAGGAATCAAAATCTTCTTGGCTCATCCCTAGATTAGTAGATGGCATAGACATAGTGTAATCCAGGTATTTAATAGATGACTTTAGTTGCCAAGTAGTCCACAAGAAGATAATCAAATTGGTGTGTCAAATTTCTTTATGCTTGCCATCTCCACTATATTACAACATAGTAAATGATATCTACCATCAAGAGCGACAGTTAATATTGAAAGAAAATTTTAAAATGGCATTTTGAAGGACTATTAGATGGATTTAGAGGGTTCCGTATACATGATGCAATGATGTACGATTTGGTATAACTAGAAAGGTTGATCCTTTGAAACACAAGGTGACGCTTCCCCCTAAAGTGGTTCAAATGTGCCACTAAAATGGCATTATGAAGGAGACATGTCTACTATACAATGGTGAGAGTGTGAGAAAATTAGCCAAGCACCATGGCTTAAAGAGTATAGTCTTAAATTATGGGGTTTGATCTTTAAGACCAAACCTTGAATCAAAATCCATACGATTGTCCCCTAATACACCCAAGAAGAAGGGCATGCTCAAACCAAGAGGTTGACAACGCAAGGTCCATTGGAAAATGTCACAACCTTCAAGTGCTATAAAATACTCATTTGAGAGACCAAAGGCTTGCACAATACTAAAACTGTAAGGACAAGACCACATGACCCACCTCTTGAATCAAAATATTCCCAACCCCTTCTAGAATGAGCAGAGAAGGTTGATCCTAGAGCTTGAAGCCTAATAGCCCAAAACCTCTTTTGAAAGAGTTACCTTTAAAGGTTAGAATACTATTGAGAAGTCTCAGAAGGGTGCAACCCCAAGGATCTTGTGAATTGGCCTTGAAGAGCCTTGGTCATGGGTCAAGATATTCACACTACCCTTGAAATACTCACAATAAGTCAACAAGCTCAAGGTCTTAAGCCTAAGGGCTCAATATCTCTATCTAAAAGCCCTCAACCACATAAGGCCATGGTTGGTGCCCGATAATCCTCGAGTTTGACTCACTCCCACCATAAATCAAGTAGCAAGCCCTTGCATGAGAAAACTTGCATTATAATTTAGGTAAAGAGTTTGACTATCAAGATCTTGTTCTATTATTCTTGAGGAGAGGTGGAGCATCCAATCTCTTGAGTCAAACTTTTAGACATAATGTACTTGATCCCCTGCTCTCTAAAAGCCATGAAAAAGGGCCCATAGACAAAATCTTGTGTCAGAATGGTTGAGGAAAAAGCCAATAGTCAAAGTTTGGTGCTAAAAAACTTTGAGGGAGATGGGAGTGACCAATTTCTTTATTAAGTTTGGAAGCTAAAATAAATTACTTTAAGAGGGGATTGATCAAATCACATTAAGTGACAAGAATTTTTGCTTGACTCCTTTTGTTTGAATATTTCCATTACAAGAAATTTGTTAAATACTGAACATCATATTTATCTATACATCTAGCATATCAGGAAAATCACATGTGGTAAGGTGCCAATAGTGACTTTTAGCTTGCCAATGTCTCAAACATCATATGAGAGAGAGAAGTGACAACTTTTAGCTTGCTTGACAATTCAAGCATCACATGAGAGAGAGAGAGAGAGAGAGAGAGAGAGAGAGAGAGAGAGAGAGAGAGAGAGAGAGAGAGAGAGAGAGAGAGAGAGAGAGAGAGCATAAAATTATTATCACATAGGTAGGGCATGACCATTCTATATGATAAGTTGCTCATTGCTAGTGGTGAATTTTGGATGATTCACCAATAGCATTGCAAAATGGACCATGCCTTGGCCAGTTCCATGTCATTAAAAGCTTACATTGCATTGTTTGTGCTGACATGCATCCTTTTGAGCTATGCTCGAGCCCTCTTGACATGAGACAAAAGAGGAGCCTTTTTGAGTCTCTTTAGATGTAAGCTCTTGAAGCATAAGAAAAGCCTCAAGATGTGCCTCTTGAGGCATGAGAGGAGTCTCAAGTCTCTCTCTCTCTCTCTCTCTCTCTCTCTCTCTCTCTCTCTCTCTCTCTCTCTCTCTCTCTCTCTCTCTCTCTCTCTCTCTCTCAATTGAAATTGATGCGGTCAGCTAGTTTTGCATGCAAAAATTGGCAATAGGCCAAAATGTTATGAAGAAGATATTAAACAAGGTGATCAATATATCATGAGAAAGTTTGCCTTATGGAGGTGCTCAAACTCGTAGAAGTGACACCTCAACTTTTAGCAGTTTGGCAGAATAGTTTATTGCTACGACAATAGAGCTAAAAACATAGTTATTAATGTTACTGAGAGAAGTGATTATGTAACTTCAACTTATAGACGTATGTGAATTGAGATGTTTAGTTTTCCAATGTGAGCAAATTAAGTAATGACAAAGTAGGCTCTATTAGTGACTAACATTCGCAATAAGTTTGGAATGCATTGTAGAACCTTGTTCTAAATCTCAATTCACAAGAAACATGCCCTACTTATGGTCCTTCCATAAGTAGGGCATGGCCCATAAGTATTTGGGCCATGCCCCACTTATGGGTGCATTTGGGCCCTATGCACTCTTGACACAATACATTGCTGAGGGTATTTTCTATAAATAGTTAAAACTACTCAAAAATAGAAAATAAGTTGCAAGGGTTGTGGCATCCTACGTGCATAAGTCCATAGCCCAATGAGCACTTGCAAATTATTGTATTTGAAATAAACTAGACTTGGGCCATGTTCATAAAATAATGTAAAAGGCCCAAAGTCTAAGTTAAATAAGTTTTGTTAGGTTCTAATTAGAAATCAAAGTCAAGATGGTGGTACGGTTATAGACATTGCTAGAAGAATTGCCCAATTAGACTTGGAACGAGAGTACCCTTGAATCTAGTCTCAGTACAACCTATAGCAATTCCAGGAAGGACATCATAGGAAAAGTAAAATCTCCATATTTCTGTGCTGGCAGTTACATGAGCACATTGAACGTAAGATAGTGGCTCTATCTACAACATCATTGATATCAATGACTGACAATCAGCCCAAAGCAGAGGACCATATCCTAATCTGTGGGAGGAAGGATGACAATATTAAAAGATATGCCATTGGATATAAGATGCACAGGTAGAGGAAGCAGCCCAAGCAAAGGAAAAATTGCAGTACATCTACCAATATAAATACCAACACCACCAGTCGACTCCCCATTGCCATAAGATCAAAATGATTGTTTGCATCATCAAGAAGTACCATTTTATATGGTTGAGTCTGAGATTCCAGAATCGGGAGTGCTTGCAAGTCTACTAGCTTGCGGATGGCACCACAACCTAAAAGCATTCTGACAGATTGGCTCAAGTGAGAGTCTGAATGAACCACGAAGGCAGCTCTTATACTATGCAGGCTACAAAGGAACCAACAATGTCCTCCATATTGGGGCAGCATAGGAAAGTGAGGCACACAACATCACCCTGCCAATCAAGCACAAAATATTTGAGGATGAAGCAAGAGTGGTAGATGGAGGATCAGGTGTAAATTTGATCTCCACTACTTTGTATGAAAAATGGGGTTTTCAGGGAATGAAATCGGCAAAGTTTGTCATCAAATTAGCAGATCAATCCTGTGTAACTCCAAAAAGTGTGGTGGATGACATTTCGGTAAATATAGAGGGAATGCAGTTTGTAATCACTTTCATAGTGATGGACATAGTAGAGTCCCCTTCTGCATACTACGTTTTACTAGGAAGACCTTGGTTGGGGATTGCACAAGTGAATCACAACTAGGGAACTGGAAAACTCACCTTCAAAAATAGAGAGCAGGCTGTAAAGGTTGATCCAACCACATGGGCAGTGAAACCGATTACACTGAAAGTTGATTATAGATCGTCCACCACTGATCACTCAATTGATCGCCCAAGGCAAGCCAAGGGAAGCCATTACAACTTGGAAATAGATATCGTGAGATTGACTGGACACATTGGCAACAATTGATTGTACGGGCAGGCATACTTGTCAACCATATTTAGATCGAGAACCTAGCACGTCTTCACCCAAGTATTACACCTTGGACACACCAATTAGTTTTGGGATGAATATGATCAATATAAGAATGGTTGTCTGCGAAAACTACTGAGGACCTTGTGGACGATGATTTAGTCCCTTGGCAGCATGCTTTTACCTACAACAAAGAAACTAAGATGACTGATGAGCAGGCCCTGCAACATATGGACCCAGATCGCTATAGAAAGAGAAGAGTACCAAGTCAGCCACCTCAAGGATCGGCCATGGCGAAGGTCTCCAAGATAGATCCACCCAAGGCACCTGTAAATAAGAAAAATGAACTGATACAACGATACAGACAGGTGATCCGATGGAGCGATCTACCAGAAGAGGCCATAGCTACGGTGGATGCTTATATTTGTAACCACACAGAGAATGCTTTTTATATGACCATCAACTCTTGCTTTATAATAAAATTTGCAAGATAGGGAGAATCACTCGTTGCTTATTCTGTTGTTGGAGTTTGATTTTCGGATCGTGGTGTGCAAGAGGAAGCAGCATTATATGGCAGATCATGTGTCGTGGATCAAGGGGAAGAAGAAAGCAGTCCTACCTGATGATGAGCTACCAGATGTTGCCTTATTCTACATTGACACTACCTGAATCGGTCGTTGACAAGTCTAATCAGAAGACATCACAGATCTAAGTAGATCTACTTAGATCAACCCAAATCCTCAAAATTCGGGTAGATCAACTGAAATCTCGCCAAGATCATGCAAGATAAAATAGGATCCAAGTAGGATCCAGATTTAGATGGGATAAAAAAGGTGGTAGATCATCATCAAATACTACTTAGCCTCAAAAAATCAGATTTGAAGAACATATCTAGAGATAAAAGTACTAAAATATGGATTAAAATCACTTAAATTGATGAATCAACAACCAAATCTTTATAATAACTCTTGTAGAATTCTCCATAGTCATATCTGACTTGGATGCAAGCGTAAACTAGCTTGCAAGAGTCAGGGATCAGAGAATCTCAGGATATCACCAAAAAATACTAAAAAAGAGTATTTTCTTTATATCCTTTGGGAACCAACTCTCGCATAATGCATCTGAGTTAGATTCAGTGACTGACAAGGTTGAGAGATCTACTGATGAAAGTATCATCAAATTTGAGTGTTTGCGAGGCTTTGGAGAGGCAAAATCTATGGAACGTTTGCAGGGCATCAAGGTCTCAGAACCAATCTTCGCAGCACCAATATTTGACTCATGGCAATAAAATTACCCTATTTGCATAGTAATATGTGTTGAAAAGAGGTGTATGAAAGATAGCTCATTGAACGTAAGGTAGTGGCTCCATCTACAACGTCATCAATATCAATGGCCGACGATCAACCCAAAGCAGAGGACCATATCCTAATCTGAGGGAGGAAGGATGACGATATTGAAAGATATGCCATTGGATATAAGATGCATAGGTAGAGGAAGCAGTCCAAGCAAAGGAAAAAATTGCAGCACCTCTACCATTAGAAATACCAGCACCACCAGTCGACTCCCCATCGTGATAAGATCAAAACGATTATTTGCATCATCAAGAAGTACCATTTCACATGGGTGAGCCTAAGATTCCACAATCTTGCAAGTCTACTAGCTAGCCGCATGGACATATCCTTCGGAGAACTCTTGCAGATGGCACCACAACCTAAAAGCATTCTGACAGATTGGCTCAAGTCAGAGTCTGAACGAATCACGAAGGAGCCCTTATATTGTGCAGGCTACAAAGGAACCAGCAATGTCCTCCATATTGGGGCATCATGGGATAGTGAAGAGCACAACATCACCTTGCCAATCAAGCACAAAAGATTTGACGACGAAGCAGCAGTGGTAGATGGAGAATCAGGTGTAAATTTGATCTCCACTACTTTGTATGAAAATTGGGGTTTTCAAGGAATGAAGCAAGCAAAGTTTGTCATCAAATTAGCAGATCAAACCAAAAGGCGTAGTGGATGACATTCCGATAAAAATAGCGAGAATGCAGTTTGTAATCACTTTCATGGTGATGGACATAGTAGAGTCCCCTTTTGCATACTGCGTTTTACTAGGAAGACCTTGGATGAGGACTCCACAAGTGAATCACAACTAGGGAACCGGAAAACTCACCTTCGAAAATAGAGAGCAGGATGTAACGGTTGATCCAACAACATGGGCAGTAAAATCGATTACACCGAAAGTTGATGATGGATCGTCCACCACTGATCACTAAATTGATCTCCCAAGGCAAGCCAAGGGAGGCCATTATGACTTGGAAACAGATATCGTGAGATGGACGAACACATTGGCAATAGTTGATTGTATGGGTAGGCATACTTGTCAACCAAATTCAGATCCAGAACCTAGCACATCTTCACCCAAGTATTACACCTTGGACACACCAATTAGTTTTGGGATGAATATGATCAATCTAGCATGGTTGTCCGCGAAAACTATTGAGGACCTTGTGGATGATGATTCAGTCCCTTGGCAGCATGCTTTTATTACAACAAAAAAACTAAGATGACTGATGAGCAGGCCCTGCAACATATGGACCCAGATCACTATGGAAAGAGAAGAGTACCAACTCAGCCACCTCAAGGATCAGCCATGGAAAAGGTTTCCAAGATAGATCCACCCAAGGCACCTGATACAATGATACAGACAGGTGATCCGATGGAGCGATCTACCAGAAGAGGCCATAGCTACGGTGGACGCTAATATTCGTAACCATGAAGAGAATATCAAATTGGTTCCCAAGAGAGATAACAAGGACGTGCCCAACTATGTTGATAAAAAAGAAAAAAAGAAAGTGGTGGACTCCTTGAAATCAATATGATTGGAGCTAGATGCAGCGTCATCATCTTCAAAGATGACCAAAAATCCAAAGGACAAATCGAGCTAAGATCAACATGTTGAAGGAGGAATTTGCCAACGCCATTTCACGAGATGCCAAAAACCTTCAAAAATTATACCTTGAACGACGTGGTAGTTATGAAACCGCAAACACAAATAGAACTTGATCAAAGTTAGAAACTAGCGAAACAAGTCTTCAAAGGACCTACACGTACACAACCCATGAATCTAGCTAAGCCAAGCGAAGAAGAGGTGGGAGAACAGGTGACACCCACGCAATTCAAAAGGCTACGTGCATTGTTGGTGGATTACAAGGATTTCTTCACATGGAATTACAAAGATTTGAAGGGTATACCACCAACCATAGTCCAGCATACCATACCCTTGGTCGATGGAGCAGTCCTTAAGGTGTGAGACGCTAATATCGCTGCAATAACTACATGTAATTGATCAAGCAAGAGTTGCAAAAGATACTTGATGCAAATTTCATTTATGAAATCGAGCACACAGAGTGGGTATCACCCATAGTCATAGTACCCAAGAAGAACCACAAAATGCAAATCTGTGTGAACTTAAAGGCATAAAATGCAGTTACAAAGAAAGATCGTTTTCTCTTACCATGTACAAAAATTGTTCTAGATAGAGTAGCAGGAAGCCTACAATTTCTTGGACGGTTTCAGCGGCTACAATTAATGAAAATAGCATCGGGGACGATGAGCACAAGACAATGTTTGCCAATGAATGTGGAACCAATGCCTATAGGGTGATGTTGTTTGGACTTTGTAATGCCCCAAGTACCTTCCAACGAGTA
The DNA here is from genome assembly GCA_029204225.1 of Diphasiastrum complanatum. Taxonomy (NCBI): domain Eukaryota; kingdom Viridiplantae; phylum Streptophyta; class Lycopodiopsida; order Lycopodiales; family Lycopodiaceae; genus Diphasiastrum; species Diphasiastrum complanatum. Next base: position 46,911 of record MU832723.1, read on the forward strand.
TGCAAGCGGCATTCAAAAAGTATTTGCAAAATTTTTTGGAGATGAGAAAAAGGTGCTGAAGAAATGCCGCAAATAATAGATCTCCTTGAACCAATAAAAGTGTTAGTTTTGAGTGACACGGAGCCTCATACTAGGCCTTATTGTATCCAGGAATCGCCACTGATCTATCAAATATCAAGGTCCTTGTTGATCTACCACCTCCAAGGATGATTCGTGGATTCTACGTGTTTATGGGTCACGCTTACTATAGGATTTTCATTCTAGATTTTGCAGAGTTAGAATGATCAATCTACAAGCTCACAATGGAACCACATTGGACGGAGTCCTACAGGCTTTCTAGAAACTTAACGATGCATTGGTCTCAGCACCAATATTACATCCACTAAATTGGTCCATAGAGTTTTATGTGCATATAGACGCATCAAAGTATGTAATGGGATGAAAATCACTTAAACTGATGAATCAACGACCAAATCTTCATAAGAGATCATAGTCATATCTGACCTAGATGCAAGTGTAGACCAGCCTACAAGAGTCAGGGATCAGAGAATATCAAGATATCACCAAAAAATACTAGAAATATCAAGAGATTTTCATAGTCATATTTGACTTGGATGCAAGTGTAGACCAGCTTGCAAGAGTCAAGGATCAAAGAATATCAAGATATCACCGAAAAATACTGAAAATATCCAGAGATCTCGATAGTCATATATGAGAATATAAAGAGATCTCCATAGTCATATCTGACCTGGATGCAAGTGTAGACCAGCTTGCTAGAGTCAGGGATCAGAGAATATCAAGATATCACCAAAAAATAATAAAAAAGAGTATTTTTTTTAGATCCTTTGGGAACCAACTTTCGTAGAGATTTTTAAAAATGCATCTGAGTCAGATTCAGTGACTAACAAGGCTGCGAGATTTACTGATGAAAAGATCATCAAATTTGAGTGTTTGCGAGGGTTCAGAGAGACAAAATCTATGGAACATTTGCAGGGCATCAAGGTCTCAAAACCAACTTTCGTAGCACCAATATCTGACTCAGGGCAGGAAAATTATCCTATTTGCATAGTCAGATGTGTTGGAAAGAGGTGTATGAAAGATAGGTCGAACAAGATTAGAATAAGGTTGAACAAGATTCGAATAGGGTCAAATAAGATTGAATAAAAAGAAATTGAACGACAAGAAAGAAAACTTATCGTGTACAGCAGAATAGACTATCTTCCACTTTCTTCATGCATAACTACACCTTTAAATGTTGAACAAAACAATAGTGATAGAAATCACGTTCGATATTATATTAACTAACTTTGAGATCATCAATACTACAGTGATTACGTAGCCAAACAATAATGCATTGAATTATCAAACAAATAACTAGTCACGAAGAACTACAGAAATGCATACATTCTGAGATGAACCTGAACCCAATAAAAGATAGTATTGATTCAGTATGAAAGTGAAATAGAAGTAAATAAGTACAATAAGTTGCGGATCGAAGCCGCGTACTCTAAGCTATTTTTGAGGGGCTAAAATGAAAGTCTGAAGTAAGCAGACTCATTGATATACCTCGCAGGTGGTCTGCTAGTCCTTGATGATCTTTTGAGAAATGGAGGAAGTTGATTAGCTCATCAAATTGTAGTTGCTGAATTGTGACAACATCTTCTTTGGATTCACCATTAATATGCTGTTTGTTGGAAGTAGATGAGCTTGGATCTTCAATGAGAATAGTTGACTGAGGGACGTCGAAGTTCACTATGTCGGACGAGTTAGACAAGTTGGCTATATGGGCTTTGCCTTTTCCTTTGAGGTCGATAAACTGATCTTCGATGAAGATGAAATCCTGACTAGTGAATATCTTTGACTCGATGGGATCGAACAACTTGTAGGCTTGATCTGAAGTAGTGTAGTTGATCAAAATACAGATGATAATCTGGAAGTCAAGCTTCTTCTTGAGATCATGAGGAATATGCACATAAGTAGTACATCCAAAAAAATTTGAATTCGATAAAGAAGGTTTGGTACATGTGAGAGACCTTATTCTGAATATAAGTTGCTGTTGAAACAACTTCAGCCCAAAAGGACTTCGGAAGTGTCGCATGTGATAACATGCACTTTGCCGATTCGACTAAAGTTTTGTTCTTTCTCTCAGTAAGACCATTTGATTGAGGCAAATAGGAGGTAATATTTTGTTGCTCAATGTCATTTGAGGCAGTACTCCTTGAATTCGGTGGAGATGTATTCTCCCCCATTGTCGAACCTTCGTGCTTTGATTCTTTTACCAGTCTGATTTTCTGCATGCTCTTTGAATTGACTGAACCTAATAAAAGCTTCTGATTTCTGCTTGATGAAATAAACAACTATTCTTCAAGAGAATTCGTCGATAAAAGTAATGAAATACTTTGCATCTATCAATGAAGGAGTTTGCATAGGTCCACATATATATGAATGAACAACATCTAACATACATCTTGATGCATGCCTATGACTCAATCTAAAAGGAATCTTAGTCTGCTTTCCAAAGATGCAGCTATAGCAGATAGTGAGATCAACTTTACCAGAAAGATAGTCGAGACCAAGTGCTAGGGATTGTTGGGACATGTTTGATACAAATGCATAATTCAAGTGTCCTAAGCGATGATGCCATAGTAATGCTTTATTGACAAGAATAGAGGTTTTCAAGACTTGACTAGAATCAGAATAACAATGTGCCAATCTATATAAGTATCCATGCCTCTTGCTGAGTGAAAGGATCTTATTACTCCTATCGATAATTCTGTATTGATCAGACTCAAACTCCACCTTATGACCTAAATCTGGAATTCTACTTACCGATAATAGATTTTTGTTGAGTTTACGAACATACAAGACTTTTGACAGTAGTTTGAATTAATCATGCTGGAACCGTAATCTTACAGTACCTTCACCTTTGATAGTGTGAGTACTATCATCACCAAGATGAACATACTTCTTTGTGCTGTAAGGCATATAGGAATGAAAATTCCCACGATGATTGGTCATATGTTTTGTAGCTCCAAAATCCAGAAACTATGAATCATCCGAATTCACGTATTTGTCTTTGACCAAAAAACTGCCTTCGTCCATTTCGACTTCAAGAGATGCTGTAACTATATTTACCTATTCATCCGGTTGCTTGGCTGCATTATTTGCTTTGAGAATTCGACAATCTTGGATCTCATGGTTATTGCACTTGCAATACCTACAAAACATCTTGTTCTTCGATGAATTTGGATTCGATGATTGTTCTTGACTTTGAGACTGTTTCTGATTCAATGCAGACTGCTTAGAGCTTTTCTACTTGTGTTGTTTCGAGTCGTTGTTGACATATAGAGCATGAGATGAAGAGGTAGATGAAGTGTCTCGAGTTCTTCGATTATCTTCTTGCAGCAACATAATGATAACTCTAGTAAGAGTTAAATCCGAGTGTGTCATGATGATCATCACCCAGTTCTCATATGTAGAGGGCAAGCTTGAAAGCAGTGTCATAATTGCGTCTTGATCGTCTATGACTGATCTGACAACGACCATATGTTGCAAGAGATTCTTAAACTACTTAATATGATTTTTAAGAGAATCATTGTTTAACATCTTGAGTGTGAAGAATTTCTTTCAAAGTTAGTTACGTCTTTCACATCATATAGTGAGCTCAGGATGTCCCGAACTTCTTTCGAAGTTTTGGCTTAAGCTATGTGGCCAATTTGAGTATCTGATATATTGAGGATAATAAGCACAAAAGTTTTACCATCCTTCGATTTTCCATTTTGAGTCGACTGTGTTGTCTTCAGGCTTCACTTTGATACTTGTTACAACATCCAAATTGTAGGCGATTAGCAAGGTCTTCATCTTAAATTTGCATAAATGATAATTGGATCCATTTAACTTGTCTGCGATAAGACTAGCTATACTTTGAGAATCCATATGGAACTTTAGACTGTTGATAATTCGATTGTCATTAAGAAAAAGATATAATGTTGTGGAAATCAATTCTCTGATACCGAAACAAATTGATTCGAACTGAAGAATAATTTGATATTACAAAAGATATCAATTATAAGAGTATTAGGCCTTGAAAAATCAACAATCTGATACCATGTTGGAAAGAGGTGTATGAAGGATAGGTGAAATAAGATTCGAATCAAAAGAATTCGAACGACAAGAAAGAAAGCTTATCGTGCAAAATGGAATTCTTCATGCATGACTATGCCTATTAATTTCAAACGAAACAATAGTGATAGAAATGTATTATTTTTTCATCATGATTCTACTTTGATATCTAAATGTGCGATCTTCTTGAACATTCTATATACATATCACCACTTTAATCTAAAAATCCATCTTGATCTAAATTATTATCATGTCATTAGATGTGATCCTACTCAAATATATCTCGTCACCATTATTCATATGTTCTATCAAACTTGGATAGTGACTAGACCATCTAACACTATCATCCATATTTGTAAAACCACTTGAGAATATATAAAGTATCATGGCATACTATATATAAGTAACAATATAATGTAGTATAAGGATAGTTGGTCCACAAAGATAGCAAAGAGGAGAAGAAACCTATCATTATAATGGTCTGTAAGAATTGTTTCTTTGAACTATTTCAAAACGCATATCTCAAGATAGCAATCTGAATAGTCCGACCTGCTTAACTTTCAAGATATGCAAGAAGGAAACAATATACTACAATAGTTGTCTTTGAAATTTAAGGCAATAGTATGATAGCTAATAATAAACAATTACTTCTTGCAACTGATAGTTGCTCATTTTTTCCTAAAGTGTTATCACCCACTACTATTAAACTAGTGTACATACAAAACAAAGTACTTTATTATTTGCACAAGGCATTCAAGCTAGAGATATTTTAGCTTCAATAGGCCAAAGCTACGTCTTGGATTTTACAATCATTAACATTAGGCCAAAACACAAAAACTAATGACACAAACACTAGCAATAGGCTTTGGTTACTGATAAAAGCGAGACTCAAAGACATGGTCCAAACAACCCATAGTACATAACGTGTCAAGGGTTGAAACGGGACTCACACACTGGTGCAAACATCCCAAAGTTGGTAATGTATGCCAAGGGATTGTAAGGGAGACTTGAACATCAGTCAACGTCTAGCAAAGAAGGGGGCTTGATCATCAAACCCAACTCTCTTGGCATAGAACATCTCGAACAAAACATGTCAATCGCTAGATCAGACTCCCCTTTGTGATAGATTCCTTTAGTAACATGGTTAATTCTCAATACAATACAAGATCCTCTTTGCGATGATATCATTTTAGGTTCTTTCGTTTTTAAGATTGACTGATCATCCTGATGAGGTGTATTCAATGTGAAGCATCTTGAAATTCCAATATTAGATTGAGAAAGTTGCCTATGATTATAGCATGCCAAGTTTCTAGAATGTTTGAGAAAAGAATACATTGCAACCAACCTATGCAAACGACTATGTCACTATTCTGCATTTTTACCAAACTATCTTGTTACAAATTTCCTTGGGCACTAGACATATTGGTCCCTATGAAAGAGTTAAAAGTAGTTGCTACCCCGTCTAATCATTTGTCACCATAATAAGTAGGTTATAGTCACACTGAGTCCTAGCATACATATGGTATTAAACAAAACCTTAGTCTATGATGAACCTAGAAATTTTATACAACTCTCAAGGAAAAGTAGTGTTTCCATCCTTTTCAGATTGGGCCTTTTCAAATCTATATGAATCGGCATAAAGTGTGGTTCATAACCAGGTCCATTCCACAGGAATTGACAAGAAAAAAATTTGCAAATTTTGAGAAAGAATTCTAAGAAATTTCTAATGCAGTATCTATAATGTCTACAATGTTTGTAAATCTTATAGATGTTTGATTGCTACTGAAAACATGCATTTGAAAGTTCATAGTTGCTTGTAGAAAGCTGAAGCCTGAAACCAAATTAGTGTTCACAGAATCAAAAGTGCACATGACAATGTTGAATGGGAAACAAGAAGTCAAAGAATAACTCTGTTTCAAAAGCCAGAAAGGTAAAAGAAGCTACTAATTCTACTTCAGTTACCACAATATCAGCTCGTTGCAAGTGATCCATATACATGATAAAGGGTATCCACATTTTTAAGGCAGCACTGGACTCCATTTCATGGAGTAAATACACTAATGAAATGCTAATTCATATATTCAGGAGTGATTGACAATTTAAACAAAAAGCTCTTAGAGAAGTCATGTGTGTACATGGCTAAAAAGAGTCGTTCATAGTGATTTCCACCAAACTTTAAAAGCCTCCTGGTTTGAGGTGAATCCTGAAGCAATCTATATAGTTCAAAGTTTTCTTACCTGGCAATCGTTTCACAAGTCCTTCAAAAAGTTCTGTTATCAACTGAGCATGTTTCTCATTGTAGCTTTTGTATCCTTCAAATGTTGATACCTCCTTTGAAGATTTAATAATTGTACTGATTATATTTTGATTTAGAAAATCCTTCGTCAAAACCAAACTGAGTACACTTTCTCTCATTATTCTTGAATCAGGCAAGTTTTAACATATTGCAAACATTCTCCCCAGTAACATGTTTTGCTAAATATTCTTCACAAGTAGATGTCGAGGGCTTTACGTTGTATTTCTTTGCAGCATGAAGTAGTGCAATAGCATGCTTCTCCAGATCATGGCTGCTGACAACTGCAGTATAAAGAAATCGTAGAAATTTATCCAGTTCATCAAATGTCATATCTTCAATTTTTACTATCCCATCAGAGTTTTCCTTCATCTGAGAGGCGAACATGCCTTTGAACACAGTTGCTTTACTCACCTGAAAATGGCATGATTTACAACATGTAGCATAAGTAGAAAAGAAGTAATAATCTTTTACACCACAGATGAAGCTGTTTATCATGGACCATAATTGATTAACTTTGCGTACATCATTCTTTACAAGCTCATGGAATTGGAAAAGCAAATGTTTTTCTTTTTCAGCAAACAGTTTGTTGATAAACTTGGTGTGAACCGATTGAAGGTTGAAAATGTAATTCAATGCAACGTTGGGCTAGTAAATCGTTCCTCCAACTCAAAAACATTGTGATAACAAACATTTTGTTGCCATGACAACCTCACAACTAACTACATGTGATCAAAATGTGATTCGAGCAATAAATGTCGATGCAAGCACGTACTAGGATAGCCTTGTGAGCATGAACACATTTGCCGTCAGAAGTGTGGAAAGCGACATTAGCATGAGGCTTGTACATGGTGGATGGATCCCAGCTACGCATGAACTTAAGCTGCTCCTCTTTTTCCTACAGCTTAATCTCCATATTACATGATAGATTTTCACCTAACTTCAAAGGAGAAGAGCCTTATTGTACACTTTGTAAACTAAATTTGATTACTTTCGAAATATGATAGCAGACTATATTGGAGGCAATACCACACACATGTGGGGTTGGATTTGCATGTTTGATCATTGTTTTTTATTGTTCTTGATTGATGAAGAAATTGTTGACTAGTTTTGTAATAGATTGGTGTATGAGAGAGAGAGAGAGAGAGAGAGAGAGAGAGAGAGAGAGAGAGAGAGAGAGAGAGAGAGAGAGAGAGAGAGAGAGTTTAATTTCTCTGCACTCTCATCAAGATTGTGCAGTATATTACTTGGATAGATGAATCATCTACTATCCCTATTATTTTGAAGTCTTATGGACTATTTTATATCACTCATTCAAAGATCTAAGATCATATTTCATTAGGATTGTGTTTGGTATCAGTTTGACTACTTAGGGTTTTTGAAACACTAGATTAGGGTTTTTGATGGTTGAAGAGGAGATTGCCACCTCCTCTACGACCATCAAAAGTGATAATGAAGAATTTCTCATCAAGGTATCAGTTTGACTATACTATATTTGTGTCAAAAAGATCTATCTTTAAACACTTAGTATTTTTGAGACACTACATTAGGGGTTTTGATGGTCGAAGAGGAGATTGCCACATCCTCTTCGACCATCAAAAGTGATAATGAAGAATTCTTCATCAAGGTCAAAGGCGAATGCAAGAGGAGATGGCAATCATAGGTTCAAATTAAACGAAGAAGACAATACTTCCCTCTAGTCAAGGCAAGAGGGGAAAATCAAAGACCAAGTGCTTTTATTGCAAATTTTTTGGAAGTGAATGCTTCAAGAGAAAAAGAGATTCAATAGGCCAAAGCTACGTCTTGGATTTTACAATCATTAACATTAAGCCAAAACACAAAAACTAATCATATATCAAACAACACTAGCAATAGGCTTTGGTTATTGATAAAAGCGAGACTCAAAGACATGGTCCAAACAACCCATAGTACATAATTGATTAACTTTCCATACATCATTCTTTACAAGCTCATGGAATTGGAAAAGCAAATGTTTTTTTTTTTCAGCAAACAGTTTGTTGATAAACCTGGTGTGAACCGATTGAAGGTTCAAACTGTAATTCAATGCAACATTGGGCTAATAAATTGTTCCTCCAACTCAAAAACATTGAGATAACAAACATTCTGTTGCCATGACAACCTCACAACTAATTACATGCGAAAATGCGATTCGAACAATAAATGTCGACGCAAGCACGTACCAGGATAGCCTTGTGAGCATGAACGCATTTGCCGTCAGAAGTGTGGAAAGCGACATCAGCATGAGGCTTGTACATGGTGGAGGGATCCTAGCTACGCAGGAACTTAAGCTGCTCCTCTTTTTCCTACAGCGTGTTATGCATCCAGCCACGAAATACCTCATGGCAGCTCTCGCAATAGGCGTCTTCGATGTAAGCCTTCTCCTTCCCAAGGCACAGCAGCACGTTGCACCTCTGACAAGTCACGGCGCCATGCTTCGACACCACCTTCGCCATATCTATCGATCGATCGAACGTCTTTGCTATCAGGTGATGGAGAAAACTATTAATAAGCTTCTTCGCCAAAAGCACGATCGTAGCGCCATAATATATAGGGCCATCTCACGGCCATTTGGTTGAAAGACCAAAACCTAAGAGTCCATAAAAAATAATGTTAAATTTATGTGCATATAAAAAAAACGAAAATCATTATAAAGCAAAATTAAGTATATTTGAGATGAATAATCTAAAGAGATGATATATAGACAAAATTAAAGATAGTATCTCTTGGTAGATACTATGATATGCAATCTTTGTGTTATGTGGGGCATTGGAATTCTAAAAAACATTAACTAAATAGTTTAACAACAAAGATTGCATTTGAAAACATTAAACAAAAAAAATCCATTTTAATGCTTAAACTCATTTAAGAGTGACATGTCAACTTTTAACAAATCATTGAAATAGCTTTGCCGCTATCTTGACAGAGCTCAAAATGGAGGTATTGGTGTCTCTCTCCTCTATCTCACATCTCTCCCTCTCACTCACCTCGTCCTCAAGATCCTCTCATTCGCATCGTCCTCCTCATTCGCATCCTCGTGGCAGTGCTCTCTCTCTCTCACACACACACACATTCATGAATAAATTGCACATACAAGCAAAAATACAAGACATTTCTCTTCGAAGAACAATCTTTCAGGTCTCGGCTCTCAATCCTCACGGTGACGGTGAGAGAACCATCCATCTAAATTCATCTGAGCAAAATAGTTGTCCAAGCATCAAATGACTACATGGTACAACTCCACGATTCCAGTTTGTAACGAAATTCATGACAAACTAACGAACACTATTGGTTATGGAGATGCCTCAGGTGCACGATCCAACATCATCAAAAGCCATGATCGCCCTCCATTCTACTATGTAGTAGAACAATGTGGAAATGAAATCCAATGATGTCTTCCCCTTTTTCTCTACCATCGCTCTATTTCTCAACTCACATTATCCATTGCTCTCTCTCTCTCTAACCCCTCTGTATGTCAATAGAATTCTCTAGATTCATCTTCATACCCCTCCCTACTCTTCTCGTGACTTCCTTCAAACTCATCTTCAAATTTCTACTGTTGTAGTCAACTCCCCCACTCCTCTCAACACTGCCTTTGTCACCTCTCCATCAGCTGACGTCTTGCCATCCTATGACATAGATGCAGAGAAGCACATAGTGGAGGATGACCATGGTGGTCTTGTCATCACTCACATGAGGCAACTCATGCATGTGGTCTTCAACAGAGACACTTTCAAGGTCTAGCACAAACAAAGTAATGACGACAAGAATTATGTCATTGACCAGTTGTATAGGGAGATTCCAGTCCCCTCTGATAATATGTGGTTTGTTCGAAAATGGATGGTGGGCTGCATGGGAGGTGTGATGAGCCACCACAAATCGGAGATCTGAGATGCGGTGAGAGCTAGCAAATCTAGGCCATACAATGTGCACAAGGACGATTGGAAGTTTGCAAAGAAATAATTCGCGCTCTCACAAGACTAATTTTTTAGCAATAAACTTGCTAAAAATGGATTGTGCTTTGATCATAAATTATCCTCTTGTATTTGGCTTTGATACCATGTTCAAAGTACAATACTAAGGACCATAAATGAGCATATAAAAGACTCCGATAGTGATTGATTGATTGATACACAATCCATTACAAAACTAGTCATCAATTTCTTGATCTAGATTAGCAACTTTGGATTTCACAGTCAAGAGCAATTAAAAACAATGATCAAACATGCAAATCCAACCCCACACGTGTGTGGTATTGCCTCTAGTATAGTCTGCTATCATATTTCGAAAGTAATCAAGTTTAGTTTACAAAGTGTACAATAAGGCTCTTTTCCTTTGAAGTTAGGTGAAAATCTAGCATGTAATAAGGAGACTTATCAACATTTTTTGCCCTAATATGTCAATCTTACCTAAGCCTAGAGTTATGGATGGTTAGGTTGATTTGCACTTGATAACATGGACTATTTATTTATTAAACATAATTTGATTTCATATGTTTGTTGCAGATCATGTTTGGTGGCAAAGAACTATTTAACATTTCGTTCATGCATTGAATCATCTTTAAGTCATGTTTTACCAAGAAAGTCAACAAAGGAAATGATAAAAAATGCTCGGTTTTAAAAAATGAAAAATGAAATTGTAGAGACTGTTTTGATTAAGGTTCAATTATACTTGGATGCGAATGTGATACAAGGTGCATGTGATACTGAGAAGCTTGCACCACGTTATTATGGGCCTTATTGCATTTTGGAGGTTCTTAGTCCAGTTACATATCGCTTATAGCTTCCTACTTCCACACATGTCTATGATGTATTCCATGTCAATTTATTGCGTGCTGCTATTGAGAATGACGCTCCTTGTGATGTTGAGTTTCCTACTGCTCCCAAGTTGTTTCCATTTTTTCCAGCTGCTATATTACAGGTTCGTGTATACCATGATCAATATAGTTTCTGGTTCAGTGGGATGGTCGTCCTGTTGAGGAGGCCACATGGGAGCCTATTGATGTCTTTTGTCATGCACCTTTCTTGTAGATCAGGCTCGTGCTCTTGTTGCACTTGTTGATTCCTCTACATCAGATGTTGTTCTAGATGTTGGTCCACTAGGGCTTGCTGCTATATGATCCACTTTCTTTTCGGTAGTTGGGTCTTATTTTTATGTCGGGGAGAGTTATGGACTCGGTTCATTTGCATTTACTTTACTTTATGCATAAGCAGGCCTTGGGCCCTTTTTTATTCATTACTGACACTTAGACTTTATGGTTGGCCTTGGGCCTTATTATTCATTATTTGGAAATTTGGACATATTACTAGAGAGTGGGGGCCTTCTTGGAGGGCGCACTATTATCCCTCCCAGTTGGAACCTTGCTACTGGAAGCTTCCTTGTTAGGGCTTCCTTTAGGTTATAAGTAGGGAATCTATGTCATTTGTTATTCAACTATAATATTGATCTCTCTCCTCTTTAGTCTCTTTAAGCTCTCTTTCTTGCTTTCTAGACTAATTCATGCTTATGTCCAGCTTTCATAGATCAGCCATAGCATAATTGTGGTCTTGTTCGTAACTCTTGAGGGGAGGGAGTGTGTTAGAAGTTAGAAAACCTTAGTAGGTAGTAAGTAGGTTCAAGGTTGGGGAGTGAATTCTGAAAGATAGTACCAGATAGGAATTACAACTAGCCTACGTAGTAAAGGTTATGGTTCCCTCATGGGACCATGTGACAATCGAATCAAAGTATGGCACATTGGGCACAAAGTGGTGGACCTGCAAGTAAAGTTTAAACCGTAAATGATAGTAGTTTCAAATTTTTGATGTTTGATAGAATTGCAGTTAAAACCTGAATTGAACTTGCCGGTTTGAACCAGTTCGGTTTGAACTGCTGGACTGGAAATCTGGATTTGTGGATTTTTTGTGGCTGCTATCACGTGTGGACATCAAGCTTGAGTATAAGGTATTCCAGTAGTAGAATAGAGTACGAACCGATGGACTGGAAATCTAGATTTGTGGATTTCTTTTTGACTAGTTTTGTAATAGATTGGTGTATCAATCAATCAATCACTATCGGAGTATTGTATAGGCTCATTTATGGTCCTTAGTATTGTACTTTCAACATGTATCAGAGCCAAATACAAGAGGATAATTAATGATCAAAGCACAATCCATTTTTAGCAAGTTTTATTTCTAGAAAACTAGTCTTGTGAGAGCGAGTTCAAATCAAGTTTTAGTGTGAAGTTCTATGATCTAAAGTTGGTGAGGGTCAGTAGCTATACTTCCCACACATGTGGGCACCTCTGTACTTGCATTTGACTTCAATTTTTCATAAGGTCCAAACAGTTTCATTTGAAGCATCTTGATGAGTTTTTTTATGCCAATTCAAGGAGAAGCATCAAAAAAATTTTTGCCATCAATGAGATTTGACTTAGTGTCATGAAATATAATTAATTGAGGCTGAGTTCAAGCCCTTTAAATTTGTTTAACAGGTCTTGAAGAACCATCAAGAAGAGGGAGATAGATTTAGTCACTTTTTTTGTCCAAATCTTCCTAAAATTGATTAGATTTGATTGTATTTTGATTCAAACTCAAATTATCTCCATTCTATTTTTGTGAGGGAGTGTGAGGGCCATGATTAGAAGTCCATAGAAGGGCTAGAATTCAAACTTGAGAAGATCAAAATCAAGTCAAATCTTTGTGAGTTTCTAGATTCAAATGAGCTTCAATTTTCTTGAGCAATTTTTTTTTTTGTAGAATCCTTTTTAAGAGTTCTTTTGAATCAAGATCAAGAGAATATTGCTACTTGTGTCTTTGTGAACATCAAGTGAGTTGCTAGTGAGGCAAATCCTGGAAAAGAACATAGGGAGGGAGAGAAGTACATCAATAGTACAAGTCATTAGGAAGATGAGGTCCATTGGTGCATTTCTTCTTGAACCTAGTGAGAGGTTAAATTCTACAAACTACCCAATATGGAAAGTGAGGATGGAATCTCACTCTTAGTGCTCACAAGAACACTACAACATCCAGGAGGATTTCTAACCCTATCACCAAGGTTTTCTTTTTTTTGTTGAAAAAAGGTCACAAACCTCGGTACACACCATAAAGTATGCCTCGGCTCGGTAATCGAGGCTTCTTCATCTCATTTCTACTTTGTTTATAGCATGGAGCAAGTCTACTAGCTAGCCGCATGGACATATCCTTCGGAGAACTCTTGCGGATGGCACCACAACCTAAAAGCATTATGACAGATTGGCTCAAGTCAAAGTCTGAACGAACCATGAAGGAGCCCTTATACTGTGCAGGCTACAAATGAACCAGCAATGTCCGCCATATTGGGGCAGCGTGGGAAAGTGAAGAGCACAACATCACCTTGCCAATCAACCACAAAAGATTTGAGGACAAAGCAGTAGTGGTAGATGGAGGATCAGGTCTAAATTTGATTTCCACTACTTTGTATGAAAAATGGGGTTTGCAAGGAATGAAACCAGCAAATTTTGTGATCAAATTAGTAGATCAAACCAAAAGGTATAGTGGATGACATTCCGATAAAAATAGCGGGAATGCAGTTTGTAATCACTTTCATGGTGATGGACATAGTAGAGTCCCCTTCTGCATACTGCATTTTACTAGGAAGACCTTGGTTGAGGATTGCACAAGTGAATCACAACTAGGGAACTGGAAATAGAGAGAGCAGGCTATAAAGGTTGATCCAACCACATGGGCAGTGAAACCAATTACACCGAAAGTTGATGACGGATCGTCCACCACTGATCACTCAATTGATCGCCCAAGGCAAGCCAAGGGAGGCCATTACGACTTGGAAACAGATATCATGAGATGGATGGACACATTGGCAAACATTAGAATCATACAATAATTTTATGTTATTTGTGTTTTGTACTTGTGCATATATGCAATTTATCACAATGAGATGAATTACATTCAGATTAGTCTAGCGATGAAGACAGTATTCAAGTTAACAAGGTAAGTAATAAACATGCATGTGTTTTTGTTCATAAAAACTTTGTTATTATAAGTTAAAATATTGTGCTAAAGTGACATGTACTTGATTTTTGTTTCTCGTAGAGAAATTATTTTCAAAATAAAATATGGTGCACATGCCTCAAGTGTGATGGACAAAAGATGCGTGAAAGACGCATTGTTGAAAATCATTTGTAGAAGTTTGGACGAAAAGAAGAAGGTCAACCATCAAATTTGGAAGACGTTGAGGTTTGTTAATTTTATATGATTGTTTTTTATTATAATCTTCGTCAATCTATATATGTCACTTATGAAATTTGTTTCATGTGTGTAGCCAATGCATTGAATGCCATTCCACGGAGTTGATCCATCCGTGTTTAGTTACAATCAACGTCAAGTTTTGATAAACATGAGAAAACAAAGAATTAAACAAATTGAAGAGGCAAACACAATTGGAAAAGAGAATAATTAACTTGATTCTAATGATTATGATGATGAGTTGCAACATGATGAAGCAATGCACAACATGTTTGAATCTTACTTTGAAACAAAGATGAGATTCTATTGCGCAAGGAGGCAAACACTCCTCTATATCCTGGAGCATCCATTTCGAGACTAGCTACGTCAATTCTTATTCTAAACTTTCAAGCAACATCCAAATGGAGTGATCGTAGCGTGACATCTTTATTCAGGTACTTAACACATAACACAACTATTATATTTTATAGCATATTTACATTAAGTTAATTTTTTTTCTTTTCTAACAACTCACATTGTTCTGTTTTTAGGTTTTTGCATCGAATACTTCCAAAAGAAAATGTAATACCTAAAACACGAAAAGAAGCACGAAAGATGATGACCGTGCTTAGAATGGATTACGACACAATATATGCATGTCCAGAAGATCATGTTCTATATAGAGGTGAGCATTCAGAAATGCTTCAATGTCCAGTGTGTAACGCTTCATGTTTTCGAGATGACGTACAAGGGGATAAAGTGCCACGAAAAGTGTTACGACATTTTCCAACTATCCCACAATTGCAACGTTTATTTTGATATAAATCTTGGGCACAACTAATGGATTGGCATGTCAAAAATCGATCTACGGATGATGTGATGCGAGTACTAAGTGATTCACCTACATGGAAACATATTGAAGACAAATGGCTCGAGTTTAAAAACGAACCTCGTAATTTGAGATTTGGCCTTGCTATGGATGGTGTAAATCCTTTTAGCGTTCAAGCGTCAACTTGGTCCACATGGCCAGTTGTGCTCATTAATTACAACATACCTCCATGGTTGAGTATTAAAATGGGACACTTGTTATTGGCTTTATTGATTCCAGGAAAGTACAAGGCCAAGAACATGGATGTGTATCTTGCACCTTTGATCGATGAATTGTGCATTCTTTGGAATGGTATTCACACTTACGACATTTCGAGACCTTTACAACAACGAAACTTCGTTGTTCATGGAATTTTAATGTGAACCATGCATGACTACCCCGGTTTAAATGAATGTTCAGGTATCTAACGTTTTAGGTTTAATCCGTTTTAGGGTTTAACATTTGAGTATATTTAACTAAGCTTATGTTTAATTTGGTTTAACCACATCGGGTTACAACGTATGTTATATTTGTGGACCACTTTTGGAGGGTCGACATAGCACAAATATGTTAAAAAAAGTGGTGTACGAAAATCATTGCAAATATTGCCGCCTGATCATCCTTTTCAAAGGTTGAATAGGCGATTTTTTGGAGGGTGAGGAGATAATCCTCTAACTACACCACCACCCCCACGCATGGGAGTAGTGGAATGGCATGTGAATGGCTTAAATATCACGATGTTAATTCTTCATGGAATGAATCCATTGATGGTATGAAATGGTTGTCTATTTTTCATAAATTACCCTATTGGAGGAATTTATTGATAAACCATCTATTGGATCCTATGAACATATTCAAAAACGTCGGTGAATCCTTATGGCCCACATCATTGGCATAAAAGACAACTTTGCAGCTCGTAAAGATCTACAAGCGGCCGATGTGAAAAGACCCTATTGGATTCAAGACACCGAAGGTGGAGATGAGATTCTACCTAGCATGTCGTGGATTCTTACAAAAGAGCAACTCTCATATGTTAAACATGTCATAAAACAAATGAGAATTCCAACAAGCTATGCACATTCTTTTCGCAAGTCATTTACCAATTAAGTGGATTGAAATCACATGATTGGCATAAGATGTTGCAATTCATACTTCCACTTTCTATTCAAGGTCTCTTCAACGATGACGTACAAAATACGCTTTACAATTTGTCATCGATGATTAGGTTTGTATATTTTTTTAAGCACTTGTATAAATATGTGATATTTTAATTTTTTTATGTGTTAAACAACCTAATGTACTATCAATCTTGCAGGTGGATTTCCTCAAAAGAAATAAAAAATAGTGAATTGGATTCCATGAAGATCCAATTGATTGAAATGGTATGTTTGTTGGAAAGAGATTTTTCAACTTCCATTTTGGATATACAAGTTCATCTTTTAGTGCATTTGGTCGAAGAAGTATCAATTGCAGGACCTATGCACACGAGATGGATGTTCTACCTTGAGCGCTTTATGAAAGTTTTGAAGGGCTTTGTGAGACAAAAGGCAAGGCCAAAAGGTAGCATTGCAGAAAGTTGGCTTGTACATGAATCTTTGTTTTATATCATCGAAATAATCTCACAATTGCATCTTGCAAGTCCAAAAATGTGGTGTGGAGAAGAAGATGAACGTGTTAAGGGTGAAGTACCACAAGGAAATGGTGTGCAAAAAAGACTTTCACCTCAATTAAAAAAGAAAATTAACACATTCATATTATATAATTGTGGACAAATGGAAAAGTGGATTTCAAAGTATGAAGAAGCCAAAAAGGATAGAAACATAACATTGAAACGAAGAAGAAATATCAATCGAAGAAGAAGAAGGGCGTTGGAGAACGACGAACCTTTGAAGCCTTTACCTTCAAAATGCTCTTGTGAATGGGTTTTTGATACGATGCTAAAAGCATCCGAAAACGAAGAAGTGACCGAATTAGAATGGAAATTTGTTCGTGGATGTGGATGGAAGGTTAGTGTAATATTGTTTATGTAAAGTTTTGTTCTTGTACTACTCAATATATGAATACTATTTCTAATTACACACATTTATTTTTATTTTTTTGTGTTTTAGTATACATCATACACTGCCATGTGGGCATATCGACACCATTACCGTATTGAGAGAGTTGACAACAAGCGATGTACATATGATTGTGGTATAATGGTCAAATTTCAACACGAGAGTTATTCTAGTGCGGGAGGACCCTGATATCATTACGGGTGACCTAGACTTATGTCGGCACATTGCAACATATTTATGAAGTCGATTGCGAGACTAACGACAAATACTTTATTTTTGACATAAAATGGTTTAAGGTCATCTATCGTGGAAGCAACGCCACGATTAGAAATGGTAACTCAAAGTTTTTTTAAATTGACTCAACAAAATGTATATCGATGGACTCTCATGACACTTTAGTATTGCCACGACATTGCGAACAAGTGAGACTCTAAAATTTCAATGTCGTTAATATTTGCAATCCAATTATTTATGTATCCAATCTTATAATACTAACTTAATTTTTTTTAACTTTGGCAGATTATATTCCATCCAATCGAATAGAACCAAGATGGTGGTATGTGATCCAACTTAATGCAAGAAAACGACGCGTGTTTGAAGGAAAAGATATTGTTGAATTGGATACACGCGACGAATCACCACCCATTTTGGCAACGTTTTGGAAGAACCTGAACCACTCATCCAAACTCGAAATGATGTCAAAATGATGGGAGAAGAAAGTACAAATGAAAATGATGAGATTCCTACGATCGTACAAGACCAAATTGGGGGTAATTTGAGGGCCCCACATTTGGATGAGATAGAGTTAGAAGAAGAGGAGATTGAATATGAGGGTAACTCACATCATGAAAGAGACACGATCGGAAATTTACGATTATACCTAGACCTAGATTCAGATAAGTGTCAAGACTTGTGTGATGACGAAAATGATGTAAATGATGAGAATGATCTATGATTATCTATCATTCTTTTCTTTATATTCATCGCAATATTTTTTATGTATATTTTTATAGATAGAGTTGAATGTGATAATTATAATACCCGAGCCTTGTGGTTATGTCCTATTTCAGAATGTCACCACATATTCCCTCCCTGCGGCGTGTAGGTTTTTCCATGCAAGTTGGAAAGATTAGAACCTCGTCTTTAACGAGAGAAAAGTAAGGGCTACACACCTTTCTAGGATTGGGGATTTTAATTATCTACATTTCACCTTTGCATATTAATTAATTGCTAGTGTATGCGATAAAATACGATATTGCTTTGAATAAAATGAAAATTATGAATTAAATTTAATTTCTTACTATGTTAGATAACATATTCTAATAATAAAACAAATTGAAACAACACAAACTCACCAGTAAACTCACTCGAAGCTTAAGTGCAAACGTGCAATTCCTCGCTCTTTAAACGCTTGCTCTCTTTTTTTTTGATATTTTTGTCACATGCACAAGCAATTAAAAAAATATACATTATATTACACAATTGAACCATTATTATAAGCAAATTCAAAACATACAATTACCATCAAACCATTATCTAGTCATCTACTACTATAAATCTTAATCAAAACACACACACATACACACTCTCTCTCCCCCTCTCTCTCTCTCTAAAAATTTTAATATAAATTCAATCAAACACTATTTATTATCTATCACTCTTAAATACCCTAAACTAAATGCATAATACAAAACACACACACACACATTCTCTCTCTCCTCTCTCTCTTCTCCTCTCTCTCCTCTCTCTCTCTCTCTCTCTCTCTCTCTCTCCTCTCTCTCTCTCTCTCTCTCTTCTCTCTCTCTCTCTCTCTCTCTCTCATCTATCATTCTTAGTCCTAAGTAAATAAAAATCTAACAAACTATTACTACCATAGATTATGTATTTATCTATAATATTAAATTCTACATCAATATAAAATGCTAAACATTATCTCAAATAATTCTAACAATCTATTATAAACACTATCAAAATTAATCTATTATAAACACTATCACAATCTATTATAGAAAACAAACTCTCTCTCTCTCTCTCTCTCTCTCTCTCTTCTCTCTCTCTCTAAACTTTATTTTAAAAAAAAAGACTCCAAAATCTTTCAATATCTTTAACCATACATGTACACTTCACCTCTTCTCTCTCTTTCTCTCTCACAAATTACAAATCTGATAATCATAAATCTACTATCCTAAAGAATACTAATAATCTATTACAAGACCATTCAAAACCATTTTAAATCAATGCAAAATTTAAAAACACACACACACACTCTCTCCATCTCTTTTGTTCTTTCACACTCTCTATCTCCTCTTCAAACAAACAAACAAACATCAACCTCAAACAAACAAACAAAAAGCAAAACAAACAAAAATCAAGCACCAACCTCAAACAATGATCTTCAAGCACCTTCAAGCCCTCAAGCACTGATCGCCCTCAATTGCTCCAAAGATGCTCAAATCTGCAAAAGACAAAGTGAAAGAAAAGGCACTGGATAGCAAATTGGAAGATTGAAACAGACGTTGGAATCCGACGACCTCCAAACACATTGGAATCCAACGTCTGTGCCCATTCAGGCCCGAACAGATTCTGTGGATAGGCTTTTGCCATGCTGACATGGACGTTGGAATCTGACGAACATCAGATTCTTACGTCCACGTCAGATTACACATATTTTTGTTTTAAAAAAAATGTGTGATAGGTCATATTTATGTCTACAAGTCGGAATCTGATGTGCCCTTGAAAAATTGGTTGGTGCCCATATTCCCCGATCGTCGGACTGTGAATTTCGGATTTTTTACTGGGACATTTGACCTCGCCGTGTCGGATTGCGATGAATTATAAAATGTTTGATTATATGTCAGAGATGCGGGCATCAAAATTTGCACGATATGTTATTGTGAGAAGAGTACCAACTCGACCACCTCAAGGATCAGCCATAGCTACGGTGGATGCTGATATTCGTAACCAGAAGAGAATATCAAACCAGTTCCCAAAAAAGATAAGCAGGACATGCCCAACTATGTTGATAAAAAAGAAAAATATAAAGTGTTGGACTCCTTGAAATCAATCTGATTGGAGCCAGATGCAGCGTCATCATCTTCAAAGATGACCAAAAATCCAAAGGTGACGAATCGGGCTAAAGATCAGCATGTTGAAGGAGGAATCCTGCCAACGCCAGTTCACGAGAAACCTTCAAAAATTATACCTTGAATGACATGGTAATTATGAAATTGCAAATACAAATAGAACCTGATCAAAGTTAGAAACTAGCAAAACAAGTCTTCAAAGGACCTGCACGTATACAACCCATGAATCTAGCTAAGCCAAACGAAGAAGAGGTGGGAGAACAGCTAACACCATGCAATTCAAAAGGCTACGTGCATTGTTGGTGGATTACAAGGATTGCTTCACATGGAATTACAAAGATTTGAAGGGTATACCACCAACCATATTCCAACATACCATACCCTTGGTGGATGCAGCAGTCTCCAAGGTGCAAACTAACAGTACCTACACGACACAAAACCTAC